>JXCR01080648.1:31249-82927 GCA_002079205.1 Phalaenopsis hybrid cultivar
GATTAATGCTTCTTCATCTGCCATGACCATCAGATACTATAACTTCAATCTGCAAATACTACTACTAGAAGATGACTTAACGAGAAGCATAAAATTGTAGAATGGAGAAGTTCACATTCCCTTCTTGTGCTCTATCTAGCATATAGCACTAATGTTATTACTGACATTACCATCACAAACTAGTACTCAATCTGCAAACACTACTAATACTATCCACAGGAAGATCGTGATCATCAGAAGATTTAGAGAGTGAAGGAATTGGCACCTGCTGCCTTCGCTTGCAGCTGGAGTGACTTCAGATATTGAATCGCCTCATCAAGCACAGAGACAGTGTCCTTTCCCTTACCTCCGGGGATAATTCTCCTCAGCATGCTAACTGTAGCACGAATACTGTCCCTCTTGTTGCACCTGCTCCTGCTTCCTTGTCCAGTTTTGTCTTTCCGGTCGCCAATGCAACCATTAAAGCCAAAATCATTACAGACATCTTCAAGTATGAAATGAGGTGACAGAGCTACTGCAGAGCTTGCAGTGTCCATGAGCAACGTGTCTATCTCAGTAGAATCAACTCTACGGCGCTTGGCTGGGAGATAGGAACTGGCAATATCTTCCTTCTCCATGTCCAATGGAGAATGTCCTGTGCTACTCTCTTCATCATCATATAAATGTTCTGAGTCGGAGTAAAGTAGGGCATCAATTTCTTCTGTATCTTCATGCACCTCATTTTCCTCACTGATATGGCTATTGGAGGCATTGGTGTTAGCCACACTGCCCAAAGGTAGAGTTTGATTAAGACCCTCGAATGGACTTGCCACCGAACTAAAAACCAAGCTTGTTTGGTCCCCAGAGTAATCAAAAACAAGGAACCTCTTCGTCTTAGTTGCTTCTGGTTCGGAAAAGTTAATTGTAGGATTTGGTGCCAGTGTGTTCATTGGCGACCAATTCGTAGAGTTAAACTGAAGGACACTCCCCTGCAATCTAAAACTGGGAAATGGAATGCCGCGGACAGAAGGGCCATGAGAGATACCAGTGGTTGGACAAGCAATTGAGTTCTGTGGCTGCCCAGAATCAGGAGGCCAGAAAGTACTACCCGAGTTCAAGTTACTAAACTCCCACATCTAGTGCAGTAAAAGAAGGTTAAATCTCCTGAAACACAAACACTCAGATGCAAAAAGATCTGTACCAGCGAAGTAAAACTGTTCTTTTTTACTAGGATTAAAAGCAAACCAACCAACCAAAAGAAAAGCGGAGAGTTCTTCTATCACGGGCTCTTTCTCAGAGCGTGCAAAATTCCAGCTTTATTCTAAGAAAGCAAAAGGACGGAAACAAATCTACGTGACCGGCTTCAGGAGTTGGCGGAAATACTCGGCCTGAATAAGAAGAATTCATCAAACAAGAGAGAATTATATTATAAACACCTAGAAGAATTGGAGGAAATCGAGAACTGAATTAAGATTGCAATATATTTGTTCCACCGCAATTACCTGACAGTCTTGCAACGGTTGGAAGCAAACGACGACTCTAACTATGATGGTAGCACAGCCAGAAATCCCATACTCGTATTTCAATTCCCGAAATCTCGTCTGTGACGCTGCTTGGCACACCATTACTACTCTGCTTTCCCTTCAAAAGTAGCCGCCCACCAGAAAGCACAAGAAGAAGAATCTCAAGAAGAAGAAGAAGAAGTTGAAGTCACAGCAGAAGAAGAATTTCAGAGAAAATCAAGAAGCCGTCCTTTATCGGAGANGAAGAAGAAGAAGAAGTTGAAGTCACAGCAGAAGAAGAATTTCAGAGAAAATCAAGAAGCCGTCCTTTATCGGAGATGTCTCAATCGGTTTTAATGGAAAGAGACAAGATGCAAACAGAAGAAAGCCAAGCATGCAACCCAAGTTACAGAATAACCCTGCAATATAAGTTCAGGGAAACCACTTTCCGGTAGACATCGATGGAAAGGCTNCCGGTTTTAATGGAAAGAGACAAGATGCAAACAGAAGAAAGCCAAGGATGCAGCCCAAGTTACAGAATAACCCTGCAATATAAGTTCAGGGAAACCACTTTCCGGTAGACATCGATGGAAAGGCTCAGCCACCGCATGCTTCTTCTCCAAATATAGAATCAGGTATATTTCCCTCTCCCCAAAACTTGAGAAAACCCTAAAATATTATTATCGATTAGCAAGGCATGACCGAATAAATTCGAAATCAAAGCACGATCGAAAAAGCCCTGCAGAAAGATCCTTCATACACTGCAGAAAGCCCCAAAAAATTTTCGATTTCAAGTAACAAACAGCGATCGAGCAAAAAGCGAACAATTTTCAGAAAGAACCTCAAGGGAACGATCTAATTAGAGCTAAAAGAAATCGAAATACTGTTCCTGACAAAGCGAAAAAAATCAAATTTTAAAGCGCAAATCTAGCGATTTGTGGTAAACTACGATTTCACTTACAGAAGGAACAGCACGCGTGCGTATCTAACTCGAATTCGAGAGCTCTGGAAGAAGCTAGCCAGCGAGCAAGCTAAAGTTTCCCGGACAAGGAGATGGACAAAAGATGCAAAGATCTTATCGGCATCATGTGACCGAAATACCCTTGACGGATGACAGATTTTACAGCTTGTTTTGGTGGTTAATAGCGTGATAAGACAGAAGGCTTTGTCCTGCGAGGGAATACCGGAGGAATTGACTTCTAGCTAATTAATTGCCTACCGGAATTAGTCAGAGAATCAGCACAAACCATGGTTAAGTTTATGCTTAATAGAGCAGTCTTGTGCGAGAATCACGAGATAACTTGGAAATAGAAATGGGGTATTTACATATATACCTAGGGGGTGTAAACGAGCCGAACACGAGCGAGCCATGCTCAGCAAGGTCGACGGCTAGCTTTCAAGGCAGACCGAAGTAACAAACCACCTGAACAACTTTCTATCGATAAATAGTATAGGGTGGTTTCAATTTTAAAATGGCTCTGATCTTTGATGCTTCTTTCTATTTCTCCAGTCTCCAAGTAATGGATGAATGGATCCATCCAGCTGTTATCCCATCATTTGTTATCTCTGTGGCTTCTGGACCATCGATCGCCAATCTGGTAAGCTTTTTGAGGAGTTATTCCCAAGCATACATGTTTGGAGAGGATGTTAGCTACGTGATTATCTTCCTAGTTGAGGTGCTCGATGTGGAAGCTCCTGAATCTTCCAATGCCTTCTTCATCTTAGCAAGGTACCTGGTCATCATCTCATCTATGGCTTCAAACTCTCCACTAACTTGACTCACAATCAATAAGGAATCAGACATCACTATGAGGTTTCAGGCACCAATTTCGTAGGTCAAGTGAAGTCCGACCATCAGTGCTTTGTATTGTGCCGGGTTGTTCGTGGCGTCAAATTCCACTGAGATTGACCAGTAGAGGTGTTCTCCGGTTGGGCTGCATAGAACCGACCCAGCCTTGTTGTTTTCTGCTTGGAGGCCCCATCGACATATAAAGTCCACATCTTGTCATGGTTGACAATTCCTTCATCTTGTCCCCCTATCATGAAGAATTCAACCTAGAAATCTGCGATCACTTGAGTTTTGATGTCGTTCAGGGTAAGTTCATGATTTTAAATTCACTGAGATCCACTGTCCACTTTAGAAGTCGGTTGGAGTACACTAGCTTTGTGAGTACAGACCTCAATGGATGGTCTATGCTGACCCAAATTAGATGCATTTGGAAGTATAGCTGAAGTCTGCAAGCAGAAACAATCAAAATAAAGGACACTTTTTCTATATTTGGATACCTGATAACGGCGTCATGAAGCACTCAGCTCGTGTAGTAGATCAAGTACTACTTTCCTTGCTCCTCTCAGACTAGAACTGAGCTTACAGCCTCTCGCCTGACTTCTAGGTACAGTGATAGCTCTTCCACAGGATTCAGGCTCTGGATTATTAGTGGGGATGCCAAGGAATCCTTCAAGTTTTTGAATGTCTATTTGCATTTGGTTGTCCACTCAAAACATTGTTTTTTCCTTAATACCCTAAAGAACGATGCACACTTGTCATATGACTTAAAGATTAAACGACTCGACCCAGCAATATGACTGGTTATCTATGAATTTCCATGTTGCTCTGTGGAGCCATCGAATCTAGGATCACTTATACTTTTTCAGGATTGGCTTTCAATCCATCGGGAGTCAAAATGAAGCCTAGAAACTTGTCGGTCGATGCCCCAAAGGTGCATTTGGCAGGGTTCAATCTCATATTGAATCTTTGAGTGTTCTGAAGGTCTCTTTTAGATTTTTGATTTGTTGTTTAGTTGACTTACTTTTAACTAAGTTATCATCAACATACACCTTAACATTCTTTTCTTTTTATTAGAAAAATTACATTTATGAGGGGCTGATAGGTCACCCTAGCAAGCTTAATCTTGAAGGGCATCAGGCTAATGCATTGCACAATAATAAATGTTATTTTCTCTGAGTCGGTTGGATGCATCTTTATCTGGTGGTAGATGGAGTAAATGTCAAGATAACCATTACTGAGCATCTGACCGCTACGTCCACCAAGGTGTCAATCTTCGACATAAGGTATTTGTCTTTTGGGCACGTGGTGTTAAGGTTAGTGAAGTTAACACATATTTGCCAGTTGTCGTTGGATTCCTTAACCATAACGACATTCGAGAGCCAAGTTGGGTGCTAGAATTCACGGATATAGCCGATGTCTAATAGCTTCTATACTTCTGATGTTGTCAGTTTGTCCAAAGTTCTAGCGGTTGATCGTATCTTCTATTAGACTGGTTAAGAGTAGGTGCTGATGTTCAGTCGGTGGCATGTTGCATTAGTTGAAATGCTAGGAATTTCTATGCGATCCAAGTGAGCACTTCCCAATGCTCCCGAAGCATCTATACCAATTGTTTCCTGAACCCTGTGTTAAAATGTTCACTGATCAGAAAATCTTACCCGATTCTTTGTTGGACACTGACACCTAAAGGATAGCCTCATTGGTCTCAAGGCCCCCCTCCCTTTGGATCTGGATGTCTAGCGGCTCATGGTTGATGATTTAAATTTCTTGCAATTATTAGTTTCTAGACTGCTTCAAGTTACCCTAGATTGTAAGTAACTCCCCGTTGCTTGGGAACTTTACAGCTACATGGTAGGTGGAAGTTACCTCCTGGTAGCTATTCAAGAGTGGCCAATTGAAGATAACATTGTAGGTCGGCGATGACTCTACTATGAGAAATTTTTTTGTGCTGTTATGCTACTTTTCTAGCTCTCCCCAAGAGATGGAGAGAGCGACAAGGCCTAGCAACACCTTCCTTTCCCCTGAGAATCTGAACAACAGACCAGTCGGTGTTGTTAACTGATCAACCTTCATACTGTTCTTCTCGAATACGAATTTGAACAAGATATTCATTGAACTTTCTGTATCAACAAGAATACTACCCACATGGTAGTTGTTGATCAGTACTGTGATGACAATCACTGCATTGTAGGGCTTCCCCTTCAGTGGGAGATCTACATCTATAAAGACAATGGGTAAGTAGTTATGTGTGTATGAGATGACAGAGCATACCTCTCACGAATGTAGTCTCTTTAGACCAGAAGGTCGGGGTCCTCCCTTGGAGATGTTGGGCATTATTTTTACTATATGGACCTCATTCTCCCTGACGACCCCGTTGGGGGGATCCATTGCTGGCATTTTCCTCTGTCATTGTGCATGTGCACTGACCACTACAAATTCTTTAAGATTTTTGATGCGGATGAGTTCCTCGATTATGCTCCAGAGGTGAAGACACTCCTCTATGCCGTGCCCACGGTCATGGTGGTACTGAAAGTACCTCTTCAAATCTCATAAGGCCAATGGTTCCTTTAGTGGATGGATCAACTTGAAGTAGTCCTTGTTTTAAATAGCCTGGATTATTTAAGCCATCATTAAATTGAGGGGGTGTCAAAGTTTGTATTTCCTTATAAACATGCAGTCAATCATAATATTGAGCTAATTGTTGATTGGAGCACTGCTTTCACTCATGGTTGTCTTAATCATATCTTTACTGATCTCGAAACTGAAAATCGCTATTTTGGTGACCGACGTACTAATTATCCTTCGCCCTTTATTATTCACCCTATTCTTTCCACTTTCTAGATGAGTGATTGAATGATTCTAGCTTACCCTTTGGAAAGCTTTGAAGGTCTTCTTTGACAAGTATTTGCTCATTCACCATCTCCAATACTTCTGTAAAAGAAGTAGGTTTAAATAGGTTTATGTCATACATGAATCACTTACTTTAGACTCCTTGCTACAACGTTGTTCCGACTATTTCTCGCTTTAAATTTTTAACTTTTCGCTTCTTGTTATGGAAGTGGCTGATCTAGGTCCATGGACTCTCATTTTCTCCATGCTTGAGGTCGAGCGGGTTGTCTGAGTCTTTCCTCTGTTTCAATACATATGAGAAGTGTGAAATGAAGAGTCTTTTAAACTAGTAGTAACTTGGGATGGTTTCGGCAAATAGACCGTTGAACCACCGAAGGGCTGACTCGTTTAGGGTGGTTAAGAAGACACGCCTCATTATTGAGTCATCAATCTGGAGCTTACTGACAGATGATTCAAACAACGCGGCATGGTCAATCGGGTCAGAGCTCCCTTTGTAAGAATCCAAGCGAGGAATCCTTAGTTTGGGCGAAGGTATCACCTCTTTGATTTGGCGAGTAAAGGCCCCTTCTGCGAGCAGTCAAACAGGCACTCACATCCATTCTTCCCATCATTGTTCGCTGAGCAGATGTGGTTGTGGCGGTGTGTTGTGACTCGTCTTGTCCCTCTATCTACTGGTTGCTGACCTGGTTGTGCGTGATAGGCTGGTTCCCTAGTGGGGGCCTTTGGTGATGAACCCCCTGGGGTTCTGATTCCAAGTGAGGAGCTTGGTTATTCCTATGGGTGATTGTTGCTCGGAGGACCTCGAATGCTCCATTATGAGATTCATTTGGGTTTGTAATCCCCAAATCTGTGCATGGATCTCTGGTTATGCAACGTCTTTGTTGGGTTCCATGCATGTTTTCTCTCTTTGAGAAGTTTCTCTTTCGTAGTTAGCTTTGCTTTTCGTCTGGAGCATATCCACGCTCACCGCAATACCTTTCGGAATGTTAGATCCCGCATTGTATTTTGTGAACACACTTTGAGAGTTAGAATAGAGTAAATGAGAGAATGAGAAGAAAGAGTAGAGTAAGCCTGAAATTCCTTGTCACAAGAGTCAAATCCCAGATCCCTTATATTCATATTTTTATTCCAAATTTATGAGGATGTATTTTGTACAATTACAGAAAAAAAGGAACAATTATGAAAATCACTCTTAAGGTGACTAAAACACTAATTATGTGTATGAATTTCATGTCATATTTGCATTACAATTTGAATTTCAATTATGATGGGTGTTCAGCTGGCTGACTGGCTTGATGTCAATCGACTAAAATGACCGGTCGAGTGATGATTGTGCCCTCCGACGTACATGTCGGTCAGGTGCTTGGCTGTGCGGCGATCTCAATCATTGTGGATCGGTCGGTCGGCCGCGGTTGGGCGCTCCCACGTGCATCCTAGTCGGTAAGGACCGCAGGTGTGGTCCACCGTTAGAGTCTCTCACCACGAGAGCGGTCAAATTTTCTCCGTCGAGACGGTAGTAGGGTGTTAGGACACTCTGTTTGCCTAACCTCCATTTGGGCCATCTAATGGCTTTAAGATTTGTGTTGGTATTTTTGTTCTACACAAAACATGATAAATTTTATTAAAACCATACAAAAATCTCTTTAGAAAATAAGTGTTAAAACATGATTATGCATACCTTGTCTAAATATTGATTCCTATATTAACCACTTTCCCTTAGACCATCCATATAACACAACCCATTCCTAAGATAAAAATATAAAGTAGTGAAGATTAGCAGATAGCTTTCCACCATCACCTTACAATCCTGACTGACTAATGCTCCGTGAGCAGCTATCAATTTTGCATTATTCTATAAATATTAACTGTCAGTGCTCTTTAATTTAAGCAAATAGGCCGCAGGAGCTTCACAGACCATGTCATGAACCACGATATACAGATACTTTAATTAATTTGCATTCCATGTGGTCGTTCAGTAGCTGAACCGGCCAATGGATTCTCCTCTCGGGAACCACGGACCGAATCTTATACCATTTCATCTTGTAGCTGCGTAATGCAAAATAATTAAATGTGGCAGATCCGGTTACATATCAAGCCGACAAGTTTATTCGTATTCGATTCGTCTATATTTTGAATGCAAAATATTGTTTGTGTTCGGCTCGTTTACTTAACGAACGAAATGAGTATGAGCTATTCAGGATAAGCTGTTTATCGTGAAACGCGGCCCGCGGGCTGGTCGTAGTGGTCGACCCACAGTCTGCGTTTAGTGTAAAAACCCAAACACAGTTTCGGATAAGCTAGAAAAACACGCGAACCAAACGGTACGACGGCTTTTTGAAAATGTTGTCCGCACTTATAAGCTGCCCCAAACGGACCCTTAACGAGCCCAACACAAATTATTTGCAAACAACGGGCCATTTAACAGCCCTACATCTCGAAAATATATTACATTAGGACTCATAATGCATTCGGAGTCCGATGGTAGGACGCAACATGTCAAATGGAGTCCATCATTTTTAACACTGACCAATATCAATATATTACGATGAGACCCACTTGACTCTATTGAACTCTGGAATGTAAACTACATTAGATACATACATTATATAATACTTTTTCTTACATCTCACGGAATGGTTGGAGAAAGAAGGCTGATTTTGAGAAAATATATAATTAAGATTCTGCTATATACATAAATATATAAATGACTGCTTGAACTTTTATTAAACTCAATCCATGTTTGAAAAACAAACCTACATATCACATAATTTTTATTTATTTACATATTTAATAATATAAACTCTTTTGTTTATATACATAACACGTAATTTTTTTTTGTTACGTGAAAATAATGCGGAAATGAACAAATTCATACGAGCAATCAAACATAAATAATTTATGTGGTTCGATCATGACTTGATTCTCGTATGTTTACGGGGAGGGATATTCGACTAGCATTAGATGGGAAAAAGGAGAAAAACGGCTTGGGTTAAAACTTCTGCACTTCACCACACATCTTTCATGAACCTTAAGTCTCTTTTATAGAGAAGGATTAGAGCATGCAAGTAAATAAATGCAAAAAACTAAATTAATCATAATTACAATAAAAGTCAAAACTACAACAATCTCCAACTCATCTATTACTTCTGAATAGGTGAGAGATGACCAAAATAGCTCCAAACTCCAATTCAGTTGCACTAAGATGATTACATACGTGCCCCCTTACCGAAGGGATTAAACCTCGTGTAATTATTCAGAATGCCTGACTGGGCAATCAGTCATTGGCTTAGATTTTCACCGAACTTCTATAATATATGTATTTTTTGACTAGTAGTATCTTCGTGAGCATGTCCGTTCGATTCTCCTTCGTATCTATCTTCTTCAACAGAACATTATTGTCATCAATGAAGTACCGAACAAAGTGGTACCTTACATCAACGAGCATGATCGAAGAACTGGATTTGTGGCAAAAAATATTGTGCTTTGACTGTCACAAACACCGTCAGACTCCTAATCAACTCTCAAGTCATTCAATAGGCCCTGCATTCATATCACTTTCTTCATCGTCTTTGTATCTGTCATATACTCGACATTTATAGTAAACAAAGGAATAGTAGACTGAAGAACCGACCTTCAACTTATTGGACCTCTTGCCAATGTGAATAAATAGTCAGTCGTAGATCTTTGTCTATCCATATCAACTGCATAATTTGAGTTAGTGCGACCTACACACAAATCTGCAATAAATGACTGCTCTCGAACACGAAGACAACATCAATTGTACCATTCAGTTAACTTAGAATACTCTTCATAACCTACCAATATTTTTTCTTGGACCATGCATGAACTTGCTCACATCACCAACTGCTTGTGTAATGTCTTGTATAGTACAAAACATGACATATATTCGATTGTCCACTGCACTAGGACAAGGAACCTATCACATTTTTTTTCCTTGATCACCTTTAGGACATTTATTTGAACTCAACTGAAAGTGAGATGCAATAGTTAGACTCACCATCTTGCGCGAGTCATCAACCCCAAATTTCTTCATCATCTTTCGAACATAAGCTCCTTGCACTGTCAAACATTTCCAAATGCCTTGTCCTTGAGAATCTTCATGCCATGAATTTTGCAAGCTTCACCATACTCCTTCATTTTGAAATATTTGGGTAGTTGATTCTATATCCTATCAACTAAATCTAACTAGCAAATGTAATCATATATCATTAATATGTAGAAGCAAGTAAATGAACTCACTGTTAACCAACTTCTTAAAATATTCACAATGATTGTATTGAATACTCTTATACTCATGTCCCTTCATGAACTGATCAAATTTTTCTTAAAACTGTCATGGTGACTCCTTCAATCCATACAAAGACTTGTCTAGTTTGCAAATCAATTTTTTTATGTTCCATATTCAGGAGATTGCAACATATAGATCTCCTCTTGAAATTCTCCATGTAAGAATGTAGTTTTCACATCAAGTTGTTCCACGACAGACCACAATATACTGCAAGTTATAAGAAAATGCAAATTAAGAAATTCTTTGCCACTGAGGAGAACACCTTGTCATAATTAATCCCTCCGCATTGCACAAAGCCTTTTGCTTTTAATCTTCCCTTGTATTGCACATGAACCCCATGACATCCTTCCTTTTTTGCATACACCCATTTGCACCTGATGGCTTTCCTTCCTGAAGGAAGCATCACCAACCTCCAAGTATCATTCTTCCAAAGAGACTCCATCTTTTCATGCATTGCTGCTCTTCAAAAATCATAGTCCGGGCTCTCCATCGCTTCTTTGTAGCGACAAAGAATTTCTGCCTCTGCGATTGAAAGTGCAATGCAGTGTGATCACTCGAAGAAGCTGATTTTGAGACATTATGATGCCTAGTTCTACTCCTAGCAATAGATTCCTTAGCAGGAATCTCATCCTTGGCATACTCTTCCACCTACCCTTGAGCAATATCAATAGATGCCTTTTGAGTTGCAACTGAATCAAGTATCTGAGTCGCAGTGAATGAACTCTATAGAATCAATGATGTTGCATCAACCTCTAACTTCTACTGCATATAGTTGGTCCCAGTATAACTCTCCACCTTCTTTGATCTTCATTTTTCAAATAGCTTGTCTCATCGAATGTAACATTCCTACTAATGACAAGCTTCCTTGATGACTGATCATATAACTTCAATCTCTTTACTCCACGCCCAAAGCCATTGAAGATTGCCTTCTTTAATATGTTTCTAGTTTATCATTTTACACGTAGTTGTAAGTTGGACACCTAAACACTCTAATGTGCTCAGATGTTTCAATAAGTGACATAGTCTATGGTTTCAGTCTAATAGATTCTATCTAACCCAACATTGGATAACATACACCAACCTTTATCCACCAGAGAATAGGTCTTCTTCTCCGCCACCCCGTTCCGCTAGGATGTCTCTTGAACTGTGAAGCAGTGCTTTATCCTAGCTCCATGCACTCATGTAAGAATGCATCTGAAGTGTATTCGCATCCATTGTCTAATTTAATACATAAAATCTTTTTACCAGTCCGAGTCTCAATCTACTTCTTCTCATCTATGAAAATCTTCAATACCTCGCTTTTGTGCTTCACGATGTACACCCAAACATACCTGGAGTAATCATCAATAAAAGAGATAAAGTATCTCTACTCATTGAATGATGTCATTTTTTTCAAGCCTCAAATAACTGTGTGAAAACTGTAAAATACATTTTATATTATGGATGGCGGTACAAAATAAAACTCATTTATTCTTGTAAAATATGCAAGATTCATAAAAATCAAACTTGCAAGGGCTCGATCCATTGATCAATCATTTCTTTAATAAAGTTTGAAGTGAAGTCTCTCTAACATGAGCTAGCCACATATACCACAAAATAGTAGTGTCAGAATATTCAACAATAATAGGAGCTATTCCAACCACCGTACGACCCTGAAGATAGTAAGGGTTGTGATTGCGAGCATCATTCATAAAAATTAGTGCTCCACAACATATCCTCAGAACTCCTTACTCAATAACTATTGTGTAGATTTTGAACTCTAAAGCCTCAACTGACTACAAATTTGTCCTAATATCTGAAAAAGTGTTTAACATCATTTTACTCACTCACATATCATCATGCATCCTGATAAAGATACTCCCTACACCAACAGTACGATAAGCTTGATCATGGTCGATAGTCACTGCACCACTATCCAACTCCTTGTATGTACATAACCACCCTCGATGAGGACAAATGTGATAGGTAGCACCTGTGTACATAATCCAGCACGAATCATCTATATACAAACTGTGAGAAACTACAGATAATGATACATCTGGCATATTCTCTTCAAATCTTTTCATAATAATATTAGCTTTCACCTCAAATACAAATTTCTTTCCCTTTTCCTTTAGCTTCAGACAATCTTTATTCCAATGATCAATGTCTAAATAGAAAACACACTAATTTTTCAAAAGACTATGCCTTCAAGAGTTGCCCTAATTTTGAGAAGTTTTACCGCCGTCGCATTTCTTTGTTGAATTCTTCTTCTTCTTCTCAAATTTGTCATGTTGGATTGTAGGTGCCTCAACTGACTTCATCTTTGTGGACTCCTTGTCTCTTCGACAAAACTTATGATTCAATAGTATATAGTCCCTTCATCATAATTCAAGTCTTTCTTTTCATTAATGAGTGTCATCGTGAAGTTTTCATACTCATTTGGGAGCGAATTCTACAGAAGGAGTGCATTGTATTCATCTCCAGCCTCTTCATTCAAGTTTAACAAATCTGCTAATAACTTTGTGAAGTCCTTCAAGTGTTGATCAATAGTAGCCCCCGTTTCCTTTGAAATTTGTAGAGTTGTTGTTTCATATGGAGACAGTTCCATAAGCTTTTTATGAGATATTTGTTCTTCAGCATCTTCCACAATTTCGTTTTATAATTCTCCATCATCACCCCATATTTGATCTCCTGAGTGAACAAATTTCGGATCAAGCCAAAAACACTCTGGTTTATCTTCAACTAATCTCACTCGGTTATCACTTCGATAAGAACATCCTCGTTATCCAAGATTTCCTCTAAATTTAAAAAACAAGGTGCTTCCATCATATCACATTACTACATACCAAAGTTCACTTTGTCATCTAATTTTATCACTTTGATTTTGAGGGGATGTGCAACCACCCGATGAATAGACTTTTCTACCGCCATAATGGATGCTGAAGAACCGATATCATGTTATCATTCATTATTGCCACTATTTGAATATTTCTCTAAGAAAATATTATTCTAGCAGAATAAAATATTCACTAGAATTTTTCTCTCTCTTATTTTGTAAACCTGGAACAAAAAAGAAACAAATAAAGTGTCCTCTAAAGAAAGATATAAAAATTCTACATTTTTCTTTCCCCTCTTCTTCTCGAAATTCCTTTTTCCTTCTTAAAAAAATTTCCTTGTTTTTGTTCCTTGAAATTCTTTTATTTTCCTCCTATTTCTTAATATTCCTTTTTCTTTCCCAAAATTATTTTTTCTTTCCCAAAATTCTTTTGTTTCACGTGCAACTTCCGTCTATGCTTGTTTCACACTAGAACCATTGTCAAAGTCGCTGTCTGTCACCGCCAGAACCACCATAGTCTCCCTGTTGTTGTGATTTCCCATGCCGCACGCTAAATCTTTGCCACCAAGCCGCGGGCTTGCCACCAAACCTTTGAATTTGTCGGCAAAACATGTCAGACCACCCGCTGCCAAAAAACACCGACACCACATGCCGAATTTGCTGTTTTCGAAGTCGAACCACGCTCTGATTACAAACCCGAATTTCAGATACCAATTTTTATGTGAGAACAATGCGGAAATGAAGAAATTCACACAACAACAATCAAACACAAATGATTTACGTGATTCAACGATGAGTTGATCCGCCTATGTCCACGAGGAAGGAGATTCCACTAGCACCGAAAAAAAAGGAAGAAAAAAGAATAGCTTAGCTTAGGTTGCAACTTCTATACTTCTTATCACACCTTTCTCATGAATCATAAGTTCCTTTTATAGAGGAGGATTAGGACATACAAGCAAATAAAATCAACATCACATCAAAAACATCACTCTAATTTTATGCTCAAATGTGTATCTTAATTACTGAAATTTAATTGAGGAAACAAAAAAATAATAGATTCGAGCATGAAAAGAAATGAACAAAAAACAACATAACATAAAATTCAATTTTTCATATAGTGGTCTACAACATAAAGTAGTATAATGTAAACATAAGAAGTTCTAGGTTTAGTCATGTAAATACATAAGAATTGTCTGTTCTATATGTAAATTTCCCTACAAAAGATTTAACTTTAAAAGCATGGAGGCTTATTCTTTAGGTTGAAGAAAGCTAACGGACTTTGTGATCTGGGGCTGCCCATTGCCCGCTGCACTCTTCAGCTCCACGCTTGTGAGTTGCGGCAACATTTTATTTTATTTTAAAACATCTTAAAAAGCTTAATTGATGTCTTTAATTAGAAAAAAATATTGTATCAGGACACCTAATGCAAATTTATATCAGGTGTCCAATAATAGGGTGTCACATGACAACTCAGACCCGAATCATTTTTGTCATCGGATCCAAATTGCCACGTGACCCCCTGTTATTGGACACCTAATACAAATTTGCATCAGACGTCCTGATACAATAATTTCTCCTTTAATTAGAGTGTCAACTTGGAACTTCAATTAAATGGTCTTGAAAATAAAGTGATGAACACTTCATAACGAATATATATGTTTCGTTAATTGTGAAAAATATGAGAGACATATATCTTAGGCTCGATGTTATAATAAAAGTTAAAAGTAATAAAAATAATAGAACTTATGCCTCAAATTAAATAATGAGAATAATAAATTAATGATAAGTTATTTAAATTTAAAGTTGAAGATGATTCATTTTAGGAGTGTCTTAAGATCAAAAAAATTTCATTTTCATAGTACGTAGAGAAAATTAAAATTATTGTGACTCTCTACAAAAAAATTATAAGTTAGTTTAAGAGACACGATACTCTTCAAGATGGGTCTAAAGTGTTTGTTTTTGTCATGATTTTACTCATTCCTTCTCTCATTCCTATAGTATGTTATACAAGATGCTCTCATGAATCACTTATTTTGTTTGAATCTAAGAAACCTTGCGGGAGAATTATTGTATTTGTGGCTTTTACTGTAATTTGAGGTAATTTGGACTTTTTAACTTTATTTAACTGTATGTCCTAGTCATCCTCTGTAAAACGAATTTAGGCTTTATGAGAGGTTTATGGTGAGAAGTGTGAGTTGAAACGCCAAACCGTTCTTCTCTTTCATCTGGTGCTAGTGAAATCTCCTTTTAGTGGAAGTTGGTGAATCAATTTAATGTTGAACCATATAAATCTTTTGTATTTGATTGTTGTTGTGTGGATTTCTACGCTTCAACATTATTAATTTTCACGTAACAATTAGTATCAGAGATTCGAGTTAGTAATCTGAGCTTGGTTCAACGTCAATGATAGCAAATCCGATGTGTATTTCCATAATTTTTAGTAGCACGTGGCCCGATGTGCTTTGCCAGCAGATTCGGAGATCGGGTGGTAGATCCATAGAGAAGGGAGAGGCACAGCTTGAGGAGGGATCACAACAATTGGATTCCGGCGGCGATTCTAGTAAGCTCGANATATACTATATTAACAATATACTAAAATATATATTATATATTTTTATAATATATGTTATATAATTAATATAATATATTATTTATATATACTAACATTAGAGATATCTAACTGGCTCGTCGTTCATGAACAGCTCGTGTTCGACTCGTTCGTTAAGAAACAAACACGAACAGTGACTTCACGAACAATTTCAAACACGAGCTTATTTCAAACAAACTAAATTTCAAACGAACCGAACACGAACATAAGCTCTGTTCGTTTCTGTTCGGTTCGTTTACACCCCTAATACACACACACTTATATATGAAAATGGTTATTTCATATTTTAACTAAAATAATAATATTTTTAACTTTATATAAAAAATTTGAGTGATAAATATTAGAATAAAAATTTAAGTGTTGGGCTCTTTTGAAAATAAAAAAATTTAATTTGTAAATTTTTTGTGCCTGAAACTTATACGACTATTTAAGCTATTTTTACTAAATATTACATAACTAGCGCATAATTTTTAAGTGTTTATGTATCTCATGCAAGTTTTCTATTTCCATGCAGAATACTTTAATGCTTTAAACTTATGTGTATTTTACTATTAAAAAAATAATAATATAATTTTGATGTGATATTAAAGATTTGAGTGTTATGTGTATGATATGACAGTTTGTGCATGAGATATATAAATACATAGGGACTACGTGCAATACATGTAAATGATCCTTTATTGAACAATGTAATTATAGATTTGTTTTTTAGTGGGTGAAGCATTACAAAATTTCTTGGGTAATTGAGGATCACAGTCAACTTTATTCAGAGAATATTCAGAGAATAAAGGTTATTACAAAAGTAAAATCAAACAAACTTATAAAAAGAAAATACAAGTTTGATCATATTAGCATAAAATAAAGAACTCATATTGTCAAGAAACTACTCTAAAGCCAATATCCAAATAAGAGACATTTAGCAAATAGATGATATAGTCCCTATGGACGTCAAAAGCATAGAAGATCTTTGGATAGAAATTCGTTTAAAGTGGTACTAACAATAAATCCAACGAAGATGAATATTTGTATCGAAGTTGACAATCCGATACCGATATCCATAAACGATAAAATCAGGCAAGCAAATGATTGATCCCCATAAATAGAAGAAACTCCCAAAATTCTCAAGATCTAGTAATGTTGTGAAAAAACCACGACAATAAAGCGAAAAATCATATCGAGAAAAATGCAAAACAGAAAAACACAGCGGAATGACACAGATTTACGTAGTTCGACAAATTGACTACGTCCACAGAGTTGCAAAGGATTTTATTAGCCCGAGGATTACACCCGCTGATCACTTCGACAATTACAAGAAAGAACAATCTCTCTACCTCTTTCTCTCTCATCTCCTCTTCTCTTTCTCTTTCTACTTGAGAGCTTCAAACCGAAGCACACCAGAAGAAGAACCTGAAAAGCTATCAATGTCGAAGAGAGATGACTGAGAAACCAAATCCCGAGAGGGATTACAAGGGGAGCTAACATGCCTATTTTTTAATTTCATCATGACATTAAACCCATTAAAGAATTAATCAAATAATTAATGAAGCCCATTAATTATTACATTTTCTCTTCTGCAGCAATCATAGAATGAATTAAGAACAATTAATTTAGTAATTAATTTTGAGTATCAAATCCAATTTGTTGTCAAACATGAGAAAAATGTCAATTTGAGCAGTGGACCGGTTTCCATATTCGCAACAAATTTCTCACTTAGAAACTGGTACATTGGCTGCATCATTCACTAGCTCCGTCGCCCTTTTCTTCAAACCTGATATCTTTCACCTCTGCAACTCAAAGCCCCGGTCTTCATGCCAGAAGACCAGCTGAAGTTGAGCACAACTTCAGCTTCTAAAGAATAATACCCTAAGTCGATATACCATCATCAACATAGCCTTGTACATTCAAGCTTTTTCCTGGGTTATTCTTGTATCTATTAACAACTCCCACTGCATAGGGAATATCATGCCTATTTTGAAAGCCCTTTTTAACAAGTCTAGCTTTGTACCTCTTACTGTCATTAAGCGCAATTTTTACCTGGTACACCCACTTGTTGTGCAATATTTTTTTTCCCGGTAGAAGTTTGGCCAGCTCCCAAGTCTGATTCCTTTGCAAGAAATCCATCTTTTATGGTCGCTTTCCCAATAACGGAAGATGAAATTTCTTCTCATAGAGGTAGTCATTTATCTGCATCCTCTAGTAACCAAAATCTGTTTCATAAAACTTCTTGATCCACGATGTCATCACATCGTCTCTGACCATTGCTTTTCCATCAGATTTGAACCTGATCTCTGACACCAGTTTTTGTGAAAAATGATGATAATAAAGAGAAAAATTGGATCGAGAAAAATCGTAAAACAAAAAACACAACAAAAACACACAGATTTACATGGTTCGACAAATTGCCTATGTCCGCGGAGCTGCAAAGGATTTTATTAGCTTGAGGAATTAATTACACCCGTCGATCACCTTGATGATTACAAGAAAGAATGATTTATCTCTCTCTCTCTACCCGAGAGCTTCAAATCGAAGCACGCCAGAAGAAGATTCTAAAAAGCTACCATGTCGCAGAGAGATGCCTGGGAAACCAAATCCCGAGATGGATTACAAGGCAAGCTAGCATGCCTAGTTTTTAATTTCATCATGGCATTAACCCATTAAGGAATTAATCAAATAATTAATGAAGCACATTAATTATTTATTTTTCTCTTTTGCAGCAACCATAGAAGGAATTAAGAACAATTAATTTTGAGTATCAAATCCAATTTGCTGCCAAACATGAGAAAATGTCAATTTGAGTAGTGGACTGATTTCTATATTCACAACAAGTAAAAAATCTTCTGTAGACCTTCATTAAAGGATTCTAGTATAGTTTATGAAAACTCAAATTCTCCAAACCAACTGTAGAAAATATTTCTATAGAAATTACCATATGCTTTGAAAAATAATGAAAGAGGACTAGCAAAAGATAAATATACTAATACTTTATAATTAGAATGCCAAGATCTATAGTATCAGGGAAATATAGTATATGTTGCCTTGAAATAGAAAAAAATATGGTTAAAACAAACAATATAAAAGAATAACCCTAATTAAAGAACTAATTAAAACCCAGAACAAATAAAGTATTGAACGGAGAAGAGTAACCTAGACTAGCATAATAAAAATCCACTTTAAAAAAGCATCTCAAAAAGAAATATAGATCATAAAATGATCGAGTCTGGGAGAGAAAGGGTGTTATCATAGCTATCCAAACCAGTTGAAAACCAAAAAAGCCCATTAAAGCGTAGTATTTGTAACCCTTTAAAAATAGAGTCGTTACATCACTAATCTGGTGCATGTGCATATGAGAATGAAGAAAAAAATGCTAAAAAAAAAATTCATAAAATGGTTAAGCCCATGAATGTCAACACAATTAACCAAAATAACCAAATAATTAGAGTGACACATAGAAGAGTAGGATTTGTAGCCCATAAAAAAAATGAAAAAACTTCACAAGCATATTGTAGTTTTTGTAACCCATTAGAAAAAGGAATAGAGAGTTATAAAAACTTAGAAAGCACTTTGATATCATTAGAAATATCATTTTTGAATGTTCACTTCACACACTTTAATTTAAAAACCCAGTGAGTATTTTAAAAGAGAACATCATATGAATTAATAGAACTTCTAAAAATTCTTTTATTTATTTTAATCTAAATAGTGACCAAGAATATGTACTACAAACAATAATTTTTTTATATCACTTTGGTAGCAAAAATATCAGTTTGATAGAGAGCCTAAATATATTAACCTAATTACATTACTACAAACAAGAAAGAAATATATGTTGTTAATACATCCTCTTAGTAATGCATGAGAGTGAAGGCGCTTAAAGAATAAGTGTGTGTGTCTCACATGATGAGTCGTAGAAGACACAATTAAAAAACAAGAAATATCTTTAATAGTAAATATATCACTAGTTTTAAGCATATATTGAATAAATTTTTAGAAACTGATAGTAAATCTGAGTAAATAACCTTTAAAATAGGTATATTTGCTCCAATTAACCAAAGATGGGTTATTATAAATAAAATTAAAAATCCTTTTATTCTCATAGTAATCAAAATATTGTCAGAGGAAATGCTTGAAATTATCTTGAATATAATTTTATGTACGAGATGAGAACAATAGATATGTGCCAAATTATTGAATTGCAATGTCCATTTGCCATTAACAATAATATCATTCAGTTTTATATCAACAGTATAGCTAAATAAATAAAAAAAAGATAGTTTGGCCACATTTCTAACAATTTAAAGGGGACAAAAATCCTTGTCAGCATATCACGTAATACATACTACTCTATTACAATTGTGGAAACAATGACACCTTACTGATGTGTCTCTTTGTGACCAGTTTGGCTTGATTTTGAAGCAATATGTTGAACTACTAATTAACACATTCATGATCTTTGTCGAGCTAGAATATGCTTTAAAATTGAGTGACAAAATGATCGCCTAACAAAAATCATACGAGTCAAATATAAACTTTAAGAAATATTGGTAAAACCATAACATGCAGTGTCAGCCTCCGTTCAAAGAGCAACAAATAATTTCTTTCATTCTTAGCAAGTTGAGAGGACCCACTGTGATTCTCATTGTGCTACATTCTATCAAAACATTTGGTAAATTACTTTTAAAAGTATCTAGTCTATAAGATGCTCCAGGATCCTTAGTATTCAAGGATGTGGTTGATAAGGTTCTTCCTCATGCCATTGGTCCCTCCTAAAGAGAAGGTGAGAGACCAGTGTTGACCTCCCAAGATGGCAAGACTATTACCACGACTGAGTCTATTCACCCTCCCTACTGAGAAAGGGTGTTGCCCCTCCTTTTGGAGAGAGGAAGTGCCATGACTATTGATCCCGATATTTTTTATATGTAAGGATTTATAAAGTTGACATCACTACTTGAAGATTTTAATCCCCGAAATGACACCAAAAACTTGATCCCAAGTAAAGTAAAATTTCAATTATAGTAGTAGGGATTCTACACAAGTATATGTATTGTTATCAAATAATATATGGCTTTTTTATTAAGACCTGAATATCGATCCCACGGAGAACGAGGTTAATCATGACGGCTTTCAAGAGAAGTCGTAGTCTAGAATAACACGCCCTAACTTGGAAGATCGATAAATGTTTGGTTTTAATTATATTTTATAATTATCACTACAATACTACTTATACTCCTAAACTAAAATACTTAGTGAAAATCAGAAAGTGAAGTTTAATATGTTAAAAGTACTCTTCCTCATACAATGAAATTAGTGACATGTGTCAAATTAAAAAAAGTAGTGAGTGAGATTATGACAAATAGGAGTGTCTCACTATCTTGGGTGTGAGTGGAGTTGCCTTTTAGAAGCTGTCGGACGCCAGAATTGAAATTTCGTCGCCTTGTTGACCTCAATTTTGGTTGAGGTCTAGTCTTTCTCTTTAGTAGCCTAAGGTCTAGCCATAGGACTTCCTATTGACTAATCTTAGAGAACTAGAAAAAGGCACCCTCATCATTAGAAATTCTAAACTCTTGTTTACTCAACTTGAAGTTCTATATATTGGCCCTAACCTTTAGCACTTAGTAGGTGGGGTCATTATGGGGCAGCTCAAGGAGAGTTCCTATAAGGCTATTTAACCTTAGGGTTGACTTTGGGTGCTGGTCTAGAGCTAAGACACTCACTTCACTCGCAATCACTCACTACCCTAAACCAGAATTTTCTGACTTTGGTTCCTTGAGCCTTTGGGAAACTCATGTAGCTGATACCTTAAACCTACTAGCCTGAGACTAGGGTTTAGCTAAGACCAGTACATAGAAGACCCAAATGGGGTTTCCATTGGTCCATGACTTACTTTTGGTGGTTAGTTCCCCAATTTTACCCAAAGTACTCAACCTGGTATTTTGTCCATAAACCTACCCAAATTACCTAAGTACACTTGAAACCCTAAATTTGTTCAAAATTCCCAAATTTATCCAAAATACCCAAACTTATTCAAAAATCATTTCAAACCTTTTGAAAATACCCAAATTACCCAAAAGCACAAAAAATTTCCAAATTACCAAAATACCCATCCTTAGCCCAAAATTCAAAAAATTCCAAAAAATCCCAAAAATTTCCAAAATATTCCAAATATCCCTACTTTTCTACTTATCCTACGCGGCACCAACTAATCCTACGACGGCTTCGAATTCACATGCGGCGCGCTCCCATTTAACAATGTCATCCACCTCAGCTGCCACGCGGCCTACGGTTCACGCACCATCCGCTCGTATGGCTTGATCTCCTTCATCCGTTGGATACACATGTGATCGGACGACTCTCCGTTATCATCCCCAAATGACCTAACTCGTAAGCCGTTCACACTAAAACCTTTATATCTTGGTTTAGACTCCACCAAATTGCATGGGGTTTGTTTCTAAACCATCCTTTACTCAAGACGAACACATCTATATGGTTAATCAAGTATGAAATCAAGTCATTACAAATGGAGAATCAAAATAAGCTCAGGCTAGGGTTAGAGCTCAATTCCTTTGTCTGAGAGGGGAGGCCTCAATGTGATGGTTATTGTAGATTTGCTTGGACCTAACAAATCTCTGGATGAAGTCTCAAGCCCAGGTAAATTGTCTAGATACGTTTTTGATCAAGGAGGGTTTCATGTGTTGGTCTAGAGTTATCCTAGAGGTTGTTTCAGAGGGGATTTTGATGGGGAATCAACTCGTCTTGCTCTAGGGATGGTGTGTGCACAACTAATTTGAGTTTGGTGAACTGTGGAGAGATGTAATATTCTGAGCTGAAAGTTTGAGCTCAAAATTGGGCTCTCACAGTGGGAGTCAGAGGGGGAAGATGATTGGATTAGGTTTAAGGATGCTTGGAGAGTCTCTAGTGATATTTTGGCAGAGTTTCCCCAAGAATTTGGAACTCTTCTTTCTTGGCCAAGGAGGGGCTGAATAAATAGAAGAGATTAGGCTGGCCACCAGAGCTAATTGATGGGTGGAAAATGGTGCTTATGTGGAGGGCTGAGGAGCTCTAAGGAGCCATTGGGATGAGCTGGCTCTAGGGTTGGAATTGGGTTTGATTTAGGGGTGGTGGCTCTCTATTTTGGCATTTTATCGGCCACTCAGCCTGTCGGCAGGGCCAGGGGTGGTGGTTAGGTGGTCAGATGAGCCAGGAGGAGGGTTAATTATGGTTAATCCTCAATGTGAAGTGATGATGGAGGAGATATTTTGGTTAAGGCCCAAAAATGGGATAAGTCCCTTAAATTAGTGGACCCTTAGTCCATAGCTAATCAAGCTAGTTTAAGGTGGTTTAGCTTGGTCAATAGAGTGTATTTGGTAGCTGTAGTGTCATTAATTTGGTGGCTTAGGCATGGCTAAGTCAACTTTGGTGCATGGGTTCAATTTGGATCAAAATGGCTAGAAGTTGGGTTTAGGTTAGGCTAGCCATGACATTGAGCTCAATTAATTGATCAACTTGGTGTAGATGATTGTCATGAGAAGTTTAGAAAATATTTGGAGTGATTTTGAATTGGTTTGGAGGTTCAATTTGAAGGATTTTAAACATTTGTTCAATTAGGGGTGTTGGGTTACACTTGGGTCTAGGTTGGGCTAAGGTTGGGCTAAGTTCAAATTTATGGTTGAAAATGGTCTATATAAATATCATGAAGAGTTTTCAACATCAATTGGGTGCCAATTTTGGGGTTAGGGCATTCAATTTGGTGGAATTTGGAGACCGCCAATTTGGGGCAAATTTGGGGATTTTGGACTTGGGTTAAAATTGAGTAAAATTAAGTTTTAAAAAAGGACAATTTAAGTTCTAATTTGATTTGTATGATTTTTAGGAACAATTTATAATTCAAATTGGGGCAAGTTTAGTATGCTTGGGTTTCAATTAGGTGAGATTAGGTCATAGGGCCAAAGTTGGGGGTTTTGATTTGGATCAAAATTGAGCTCAAAGAATGGGCCAATTAGGCTTGGATTTTATTTGTATTGATCATATGAAAGGCGAACTTGAGTTTAGGATTGAAATTGAGAGGAATTGGGGCCAAATTGATGGACATTTGAAGTGAATTTGGGTAAATTATGCCTTTAAAGGCAATTTGGGGGTTTTAGTCAAAATGGTCAAATTTGGTCAAATTGGGTTCAATTGAAGGGTATAAATTAGTTTTGTAGACATTTGAAGTGATTTTGCATGTTTTGGGAAATTTTGAGGTGCCAATGGTATTTTTGTAATTTTGGCAAATTTGGGGGGTATTTTGGTAGTTTTGGCAATTTTGGGTGGTTTTGGGCAATTTAATTGTTTGAAATAATTTTTGAATAAGTTTTGGTATTTTGGATGAACTTGGAAATTTTGGCCAAATTTAAGATTTCAAGGGCATTAGGTAATTTGGGTGGATTTGGGGCAAGAGGCTAAGTTGGATTTTTTTTTTGTAGAATAGGGGTGCTAACCACCTTAGATGAGCTATGCACAAATGAAATCCCCATTTGGGTCCTCTATACACTGGTCTTAGCTAAACCGTAGCCTAGGGCTAGTGGGTCTAGGGGACGATCCACATGAGTCTCCCAAAAGATCAAGGCATCAAAGTCAACAATTCTGGGTTTAGGGTTGTAAGTGGATACAGGTGATAGTGAGCACAAGTGAGTGAACTAGCTCCAGACCAACACCCAGGGTCAGCCCAAAGGTCAATCAGTCCTATGGGGACTCTCCTTGAGATCCTCCAAACTGACTCAACCTACTAAGTGCTAGAGATTATGACCAATATGTAGAACTTAAAGTTGAGCAAGGAAGAGTTTAGAGTTTCTAATGGTGAGGGATCCTTTTCTAGTTTTCTAGGAATAGTCAACAGGAAAGTCTTATGGATAGACCTTAGGCTACTAAAGAGGGAAAACTAAACCTCGACCAAAAGTGAGGTCAACAAGGAGCAATTATAATCTTTACCCTCGGTCAAGTGATATAAAGAACATTGGCTAATTCATAGTTCAAGAATCCTAAAAACTGGTTAGGCATGACAGATACTAGCTTTCACTCTAGAGTCTCCTCGTCCCCTCACCTGAAGGCTAACATCTAGTATGAAGACCTAAAACTAAGAATCAAATTGGGGGTTTTAGCCTACCACTCTAAAGTCCTTTAATTCTACACCCATAAAAGATTATTTATCTATTTATTTGCACTCAACTATATGGACTACATTCTCATCCATACAATCTCATGTGATTTAACGATAAGTTGATTAGGACAATACCATAACGAATCTTAAATGTTCTCACAATAAATTATAACATGCAAGTTGATCAGGTTTACATGTAAATGAAGAATAAAGTAAAATCATCACAATATATTCTCACTCTACTCAATTCTATATCCTACACATGCATACTAATTCCATTATAAGAAGAAGAGTAAAAAAAACTACTCACTACACATAGAAAAATAACAAGAACATTTCATTGAACAAGACTTTGAAACCATACAAAAAAGGTACTAAATTCAAATCAAAAGATAATGAAAATACTTATCTTTGATGGAACTTAAACTCTCTTTGTATAGAAAAAGCAATCTCCTTACAATCCTCTCCAAGAACAAAGTGAAAAGAAAATGAAAAGAAGAAATCTCTCACACTCTCTCTTTCTCTCTCACCTTGCCGCCCCACTTAGGGCTCACGCCCAAGCCTTCTTCTTCTTCTCCAAGCCTTCTTCTCCTCTTTCAATTAGTTTAAGAGTCCAAGAGTCTTTTTAAAAACATTTCCAAGCCTTATTTATAATTTCCCAAGTGTTTCTTAAGTGTCTCTTAAAAAATGTTCATATTCAATGAATCTTCCTAAGGATGCCACAAGTGCCTCTTCAAAACTCCTTATAACTACCCCCAACTCCTCTAGAAAGTCCTTTTTATCATTTTCAACAAATTCCCCAAGAGACACATGAAGCAACACTTCAAAAATTTTCCAAATTTGATGTATATTGTTGAAGATATGTTAAAAACCGTTTTTAACGCTTAAGCACTGATTTTGGGCAGTTAAGCGCCCCTCCTCTCTATATGGTGGCACCTAAGTGCCATTTTGGGTGCTTAAGCACCAGGCACAAAAACTTAAGTGCTTGGTTTAGGTCCCCATGGCTCCGGTGTGCCCCGGTTTGACCTTATTCACTCTGGTTTGCTCCGTTTTGGTCCATTTTTATTCCTATTGCTCCAATCACTCCAAATTCTTCAACTTGATGTTCCTACAACCAAAAACACAAGAAAAAAACTTTTAAAGTGCAATATCATTATAAAATATAACATTAAAAATAGTGCATTTTTAGGCACATCAACTATCCTTTCCGTAAGGATTGTGTCCTAAAGTTTTTCAAAAAATTTCTTAAGCAAGTGATAAAGCTACTATCATCTACTAGATTGGAGGAGGTGAAAAAGACATCGGTGCCTGACTATTATTTATACCATGGGTATTAGGGACATACATCAGAGGAACATTATCCCTCTAAGAACTGGTTCACAACTCAGTATAGAGTTGAAGAGATCAAGATCTTTTGAGCATTTTTTAGAGAAGACCATGGGTTAGGCATTGATCAACATCATCTTAGAAGTATTAGTGGTGATACAATAAACTATCAGTGCATCTTCAGGGTCAACTTTTGATGTATCAACGGTTCTTGGGTGTGAATTTTTATTTAAGGGTGATGTCCTTAATGATAATTATGTATCCCATACTTATTCTAGTGAATTAAAAGATCATTATATTGGTTACTTCTCATGCTTTTATATTTCTAGCAGTGATAGTTCAGACAATGATTAAGATAAACCTCTTATTATACAAGTGTTATCTGGTGCTTTTCAGCTATATTATGATGTTGGTATTTGTGAAAATGAAGTTCCCTTGGCTTGACTTGAGTCCTAGTTACTAGATTGATGCCCAAAAACTTACTACGAAGTAAATCTGTCAATCATGCAATCATACATGTTGATCAAGTCATATATGAAAATTGATTTTGTGTATTAATATCACGAGGATAGTGTCAAAATTTCTAATAGGTAAATATTTAGTTTACTAAACCACTAACTCTAGTTCTAAATGATCGAACTCGATCGTTGAATCTAACAGTCCTAAAAATGCAGTAAACTTATAACAGAAAAAATGTGAAGTTTTTTCAGATGTGCGATATTCATACTTCTATGATATTGGTCAAGTGGTTTCTTTAGGTTTTTCTATAGAACCCATACAATTATTGACAACCATAGATAAAAGGTTTCTCCTTATGCCTATGTCTAGCTCAAAAGAATAATAAAAAACCCATAAAGTTAAGTTTCTCTTAACCCTATGGCTTTTCTCACGATTCTTCTAGTCTCTTAGATATGCTCCAAAAACCTATTAGAATATGCTTATTCTACCAAATTTTTGTGGTTAACCTACTCATTCTGCTGCACAACGGGTAGAATGTGTAGTTCATGACAAATTTTAACATTCTTATCACATTCGATAAAAAGTCAATTATGATCGAAAGAATAACAAATCAACATCACAAGAAATACATAAAGTAAGCGTCGAGGGAAACACAAAATCCATGGCATAAAAATCACAAGAAATTCATAAGACTTACATTACAGGAGTACAAAACAAGTATTGTTACTCGATATGATGAAAGAAAACATGAACTTTGTTATTGCGGAGATAAAAAAGAGACAGCATAAGAAGTACATAAAACTATATATATAGTCAATCAGACTTTGCAACACATCGTAGTCCTCTTAGATCAATACAAATATTTGTGGATTTCTCTGATACATATGCACTCAATTTCACCTTACAAGATCAAAGAACTCCTGAAACAATCATGAAAAAGTATAAGAAACTAGAGAAGATAAACTTCTTAACAAACCCAAGAAACACAACCTCAAGAGCATCAAAGAACTTCCCTAAACTCTAAAGGCACAACCCTCAAAACCAAAAGTGCTCTTAAATGATGGAAACATGTTTTCATACTTAATTCAGGCCTTAGAGGTCCAAAATAGGCATCAAATCTCTTCAAATCGGTTGAAATCCTAATATTTGCATTTTGGTGGGTTAGCTAGCGCACTTGCACTCGTGTGCACCCACAAGCACCCAAGCAGGTGTGCAGGCACTAGTACATGGCATGAAAGCACTGGCACATGGTGTGCATGCACTTTAATGTGGTACAAGCACACACATGCACTCACATGGGCGTGCACTGAAGTGAGGTGGAGGTGGTTGCGGTGGTGTGCATCATTCTTGCATGCACGTGTGCACAAGTAAAGTTGTGTGGAAGTGGAGAAATGAAGAGTTCAACGTTTGCTACCACATGTGAGAGAACATTCCTACAAGTAGTTGGAGTGCAGAGTGATCGTGGCAGAGTTGCATGCGCATGCAAAAATGGGTACATGCATTCATATGCAAATAGTAGCATGAAGGCGACAGAGTGTGTGAGTTGTGGTGGCATGCACAACAATTTTAGGAAAATTGACACACTAATGTTCATGCATGCTTGTGCTCATTTGTGCAGGTGCACACACGTGCCCACATCTATAGGGCCACTTGTACAAAAGTATATTTTTTTGTCATTTTTTGCTCCAAACTCACCACTTTCCTTTTACAAGTGGCATAAACCCTGTATCTTGCACATCACAACAAAAAAATCTTTCTCTAGCATAATATCATGATAGATAAGAGAATTAACATAGTGTTAAATATTGTAAAATCACCTAATTTTACCTTGTATCATCTCCCTCAAACTTACTCATTACTTGCCATCAAGTAATCTCATATCTCAATAATAACAAAATTAATTTTTGGAGTTCTCATGTGGCTTCTTTTTTCTTCAGTGAGATTATTTAAGTGTTATAACATATATGTGAACCTCATTTCAACATAGAATTTTCATCGATTTCTATTCACAGTCCATTCTTTAATTCATTTCTTCCTAAATCTAAGCAAATCTCAAGATGGTTAATCTAATATAATTAAAATATTTTCATTTCCCCAAAGAGATTTTTAAATCTATTAAGATTTAACTAACTAATTTAACATCCCTTAACCTCCTTCCTGTATATAATATCTTAAGAATTTCATAAGAAGTTTATAAGTCTTATTACTTAAGAGATAATTAAGACATCAATTTTTTTATTTTTTCTCCTCTTCTCAAGCCTCCTCAGGGCGGTTGGCCACATGTTTTAATTTTTCTTTCAAATTAGGCGTTTCACAATTCCTTAATTTTTGTTTTCTTTTTTATTTTTCCATTCCACTGAATATCACTATATGTGGTGAAATATATTTCTTTTAAGAATTATGAATATCAAATAACCCCTTAATGATAATTCTCAAAATATTCTCTTAATGTGAACTACAAATCATTATAATCAATTCAAAAAGACAAAACTCATTTAAATTGGTTGGAATGAAAATTTAAAAGTTTAAAGTATCTCTTGTTAATTAATAATATTTTAGTTACTCCATTTTAATTTTCTTGAGACAACTTAAGATTCAGTGAAAGTTGTTAAACTGTAAGACTTAAATATCAAATCAATAATTTCAATCCCTCACCTTAATGAGTATTCATATTTCAATTGAAGTAATTATATAATCTCATCAAGTTATCAGGATTCCTACGTGAGTCCCCACTTTAAAGTGTAATCATAAGCTTAGTTAGGACACTTTAAAGTGTAATCATAAGCTTAGTTAAGAGAATTACTTATAGCAAGTAAACTTTCATAGCTCCTTCCCCCAAACTTAATTTATATTCTAAGCATGCCACAAGAGAAATTACAAGGAAGGACAAGAGCATATATTTAACAACATAAATTAATAATAGAGAATTTGACATGATAAAACATCACAATATGTACATTAATGCTTGTGAAAAAAATAACTTGGATAAGAATGAATGAAAACACATAAGGATCTTGCGGGAATAAAGAAACTCAAATATTCATAACAATTCAAATGAAAATTCAAAGAAAATTATAAAAAAAATATCAAAACAAATGTAGAAAGTAAAAACATGCTTAACGCTTCAGATAACTCTAGGAGTGCCACATATGATATCATTTGGTTTAACGTTTTCAGCCCGACCAAAAAGTCTTACTCCATGATCAAAATATGGGTTCTTGGGTCTATTAATAGCATTTAAGGTCTCATATGAAGGTTTAACATCCACAAATTGCCCAGATGAGTTCTCTTCCATCATAGGAGGTGTTGAAGAATAATTCATCCCATAATGATTGAATTTCTTTGATATTGCAGCAATCTGCCAAGCTAACATAGATATTGCATCAGAATCATGGATGATAACTACTCTTTTAGGATTTACCCGCTCATAGGGCCATTGAAAATTGTTGGTAGCCATCTCTTCTATTAATAATAAGCCTCATCAAAAGGTTTTGACATTAAAGAACCACCAACCGCAACATCAATAATCGATCTAAGAGATCCCACTAATCCATTATAAAAGTTTGAATTATTAACCAATCTGGTAATGAATGATGAGGACACTTCCTAAAAAGATCTTTAAATCTCTCCCAAGCTTGATATAGTGACTCTCCATCAATCTGACAGAATGATGCTATGTCATTTCTAGGTTTAGCAATTTTGGATGGAGGGAAATATTTGGATAGAAATTTCTGTGAAAGTTCTCCCCAATCTAGCAGTTTTGGATGGAGGGAAATATTTGGATAGAAATTTCTGTAACAGTTCTCCCCAAGTTTGATGTTATGTCATTTCTAAGTTCAGCAGTTTTGGATGGAGGGAAATATTTGGATAGAAATTTCTGTGAAAGTTCTCCCCAAGTTCTTAATAGTTTTGGATGGAGGGAAATATTTGGATAGAAATTTTTGTGAAAGTTCTCCCCAAGTTCTAGTAGTTTTGGATGGAGGGAAATATTTAGATAGAAATTTCTGTGAAAGTTCTCCTCAAGTTCTAATAGATCCAGGTGCTAACGAGTTTAACCACATCTTAGACTTATCCCTCAGTGAAAAAGGAAAAAGTCTAACATGTGCTAACAAATTTAACCACATCTTAGTCTTATCCCTAAGTGAAAAAGGAAAAAGTCTAACTTTGCTAACAAATTTAACCACATCTTAGCCTTATCCCTCAGTGAAAAAGGAAAAAGTCTAAGACTACTAACAAATTTAACCACATCTTAGCCTTATCCCTCAGTGAAAAAGGAAAAAGCATAAGTCTAAGAAAATATTTGGATAGAAATTTCTGTGAAAGTTCTCCCCAAGTTCTAATAGATTCTGGTGCTAATGAATTTAACCACATCTTAGCCTTATCCCTTAGAGAAAAAGTAAAAAGTCTTAGTCTAACAGCATCGTTTGAGACTCTGTCATATTTAAAAGTAGCACACAGTTCTAAAAAACTAGCAAGGTATAAGTTCGGATCTTCATTTGGTGTACCTCTGAATTGATTGCTTTGTACCATTTGGATAATAATAGGTTTAAGCTTAAATGAATTAGCAGCTACATTAGGATTTTGGATAGATAAGTGAATCTCATATGTTGTAGGATTTGCATAATCTCTTAGGGGTCTAGGTTGGTGTTCATTCTCTATTCCTTGATTGTTCAGGTTGTTTTCCATCGTATCAGAATTTCTGGGTTCTCTTCTTTATTTTCTAATCCTTCTAACAGTGCGTTCTAATTACGAATCGTAGGATATAAGATTTTCAGGTCCAAATTTACGCATACAATTTGAAATCACTACTCAATAATATAATTAACTAAATATAAATATAAAAATAAGTTGCAATTTAAGTAAAAATTTTCTAATAATCCTAATTTTTCCGTTACTCTGATCGTGATTTTACTCCCTCACTTCATCACTCCCCGGCAAAGGCGCCAAAAACTTGACAGCGACTTTATATATGCAATAAAATATAAGATAAATATGGACGTATTAAATATTCAATAATTATAAAGTCACACTTATCAACGGAAGTATATGTATCGCTTAAGTAATATAGGGCTCTAATGAAGTCCTAGATATCGATCCCACAGGGAGTAGTTTAGAATTATAGACTAAGACTTTAGAAAAGTAATACTTTAATCACAACAACGACGTTCAATTTGCTTATCTATCACTAATAGGCAATTAAAATAAATAGATAATTTTAATAACTAATAAATAACTAATAATATTAAGTAGGGTTTAATTGTGATATTCAATATATAAGAAAACATNGCACAAATCTCGAGACAAGAAGAAAGATAGAGAAAACTACTCAGAACTCATGGGGAAAACACAACAAAACTCGAAATTCATATATAAAATCAGTCATAAAAACTAACACAAGTAAATAACTTTTCTCTAATTTCTTCCCAAGAACTTTCTTCGAAGTTCCTCTGAATCTCTTCCTTTCTTTACAACACACAAAATTCCTTTTCGAAGTAGCAAGGAGGAAGAAATCTCTCACTTTCCCTTCACTCTTACAATCTCTCGAAGAAATCCTCACAATATTGGAACTCTAGTAAATTCTCTATACACTAATAGAACCTCTCTAACATCAAGGACCTCTAGACTCTCCAAAATTTCGACCAAAATGTTCTTTTAAAGTTGTGGATGAGCTTTCCAAAGAGTTGCCTAAGCATCCCTTCAAAATTTGGCCTTATCAAAAGCTCGAGTAGGCATAACCATCGATCTCGCCGTTGGCGGGGTCGATGGCGCCGTCGGCGGGCTTCTGAAGAATTTTGTCCTGTAGTCTCGGGAAAAAACTCACCATCGGCGGGGTCAAGGGCGTCGTCAGCAGCCTAGTTCAAATCTCCACATTTTGGTCTTTTTCGCTCCAAATTCGCTTCTTTTTGCATATTTTTGCTCCAATGACCTTAATTAATCATTCCTGCAATAAAATATAAAAAAAATCTTTCTTTAAAGTGCAATATCATTAAAAATAGTATAAAATATGTATGAAAATCTCAACATATTTCCTTTGGTCAAAATCCCCCAAACTTAACTATTACTTGTCCTCATGTAATTTTTAGTACTATATAAAAGTTATGATTTAATGCAGTAAAGTTTTAATTCAGAAATACTGTACATTTGACTTAAATAAATATCATAGTGAGATTTTTAGAAAAAAATTCAAGTAATTAAATTAACTCTGTAGTCACAAGATTATCTAGTCATCAAGTTTAAGAGTTCTAGTTTTCTATTTATTTCAAGAATGACTATATGTTGTAATATTAAGTCACTTAGAATATTCAAGAGATTGGAACTTCATGAGAACTCCACTAGTAAAAGATCTAATTCCATAAATATAACTTCAGAAATGTATTTAAGTTTTCCCTTTAGGTGGAAAGAAAAACTATAAATATAAATCATACCTCAGTATTGTAGGCATTTTAATCATTCTGAAATTTTTGTAGGCCTTCTCAAATTTTTACTTCACCTGGTCTGTAATATTAGCAGCTTTCTACACATATAAATCATTAGAGGAATTTCTAGGTAATGAAATTTTGAGATAAGTATAAAACAGAAACATTAAATAAGCACAACATTTCCTAACACAAACACAATACTAAACAATTAAAACTAAAATGCGAAACAAAAATCATATTACAATCCACAATTCTACTCAACATCTATTAAACTACACATGCAAATTCAACTATAATACTAACTTTTATGACAAAAATTAAAATTATCCAAGTACAACATAATAATAAAAATGAAAGTCCAAATACATAAACAATTTCTATTACAAAAGATTACATAAAATAAAAATACAAACATAAGTACACTCTTCGCTAAGTGCAACAGTTTCATTATCCGTGAACTTCCTTTTCTTGTTCAGAATATCTTTCATAAATTTCACATAATTCGGCATTTGCTCTAAAGCTTCTACGAAGGGAATGTTTAATAATTTCTTAAGAATTTCTAAAAATTTGGAAAAAAAATTTATTTTGTTTGTGTTGCTTCAATCTTTGAGGAAACGGTGGTGGAGGTTTCTCCACAGTAAATTTATTTTGTTTGTGTTGCTTCAATCTTTGAGGAAACGATGGTGGAGGTTTCTCCACAGTAATTTTCATGGTGTGTTTATTCTCTTTATTTTACTTCAATCTTTGAGGAAACGGTGGTGGAGGTTTTTCCACAATAATTTTCATTGGTGTAAAAGGATGCTTCAGTCTTTGAGGAAATGGTGGTGGAGGTTTTTCCACGGTAACTTTCATTGGTGTAAATGGATACTCTAAATTGGCTATTCATGATCCTTTTTCTTTTTTGGTATCCACTTTCTCTTTTTCAGTTTTTGTTTCTTTTTGCACCCTTGTTTCCAATTCTTTTCCACTTTGTAATTGTATCGCTTTGATTTGTTTTTTCCATGCACTCTTGTCTCCAATTCTTTTCCACTTCGTAATTGTATCGCTTTTATCTGTTCTTTTCCTTGATTTCTTTTTGCACTCTTGTTTCCAATTCTTTTCCACTTCGTAATTGTATCACTTTTATCTATTCTTTTCCTTGATCTTTAGATTTGGTTCCACAGTACTACTATCGCTTTGATTTGTTCTTTTCCTTGATCTTTAGGATTTGGTTCCACAGTACTAGGAAAAGTTCCCAGTGTTCGGTTACTAAGCGTAGTAGCGATGTGCCCTAATTGATTTTAAATATTCTTAATAGCAGTTCCTTGATTTTGTAATTGATTTCCTTGTGGTTACTAAGTGCAGTAGCAATATACCTAATTGGTTTTCAATATACTTAATAGCAGTTCCTTGATTTTGTAATTGATTTCCTTGAATCTGTAATTGATTTCCATGATTCTGTAATTGTTGACCCATGTTTAATATCAGCTCTTCCATAGACAACTTCTTCTCCTTATTTGAGTGCACTGTTAAATCTTGAAGGATAAGAAGGTCTATAGTTAACATTTCCTTGGTTGGATGAATTTCTAATTGTTGACCCATGTTTAATATCAGCTCTTCCATAGATAACTTCTTTCCTTAATTTGAGTGTTACACAATTGTGGACCCATGTTTAATATCAGCTCTTCCATAGACAACTTCTTCTCCTTAATTTGAGTGTTACTGCATCCTGGATGATAAGAAAGTCTATAGCTAACATTTCCCTGGTTGGATGAATTTCCTAATGGATTCACTGGGTTGTTTTCCCATTATTGATTTGTAGAAGAATTGTTATTCCAATTAAAATTTGGATGATTCTTCCAACCTAGGTTATAATAGTTCGAATATGGGTTGTTGGGTCTATAATAGCATTTAAGGTTTCATATAAACCAATTGTTGATTTGTAGAAGAATTGTTATTCCAATTAAAATTTTGATGATTCTTCCAACCTGGGTTTATTTGTAGAAGAATTGTTATTCCAATTAAAATTTGGATGATTCTTCCAACCTGGGTTGTAATGGTTTGTAGAAGAATTGTTATTCCAATTAAAATTTGGATGATTCTTCCAACCTGGGTTATAATAACATTGTTGATCTGTAGAAGAATTGTTATTCCAATTAAAATTTGGATGATTCTTCCAACATGGGTTATAATAGTCTGAATATGGGTTGTTGGGTCTATTAATAGCATTTAAGGTCTCATATGAAGGTTGACATCCACAAATTGGCCAGATGAATTCTCTTCCATCATGGGAGGTGTTGAAGAATAATTCATCTCATAATGATCTAATTTCTTTGATATAGCAACAATCTGCGAAGCTAACATAGATATTGCATCAGAATCATGGATACTAGCTACTCTTTTAGGATTTACCTGCTCAGAGGGCCATTGAAAATTGTTGGTAGTCATCTCTTCTATTAATGAATAAGCCTCGTCAAAAGGTTTTGACTTTAAAGAACCACCAGCCGCAACATCAATAATCGATCTAAAAGATCCCACTAATCCATTATAAAAAGTTTGAATTATTAATCAATCTGGTAACGAATGATGAGAACATTTCCTAATAAGATCTTTAAATCTCTCCCAAGCTTCATATATTGACTCTCCATCAATTTGACAACACTTCCTAAGAAGATCTTTAAATCTCTCCTAAGCTTCGTATGTTGACTCTCCATCAATCTGACAGAATGATGTTATGTCATTTTTATGTTTAGCAGTTTTGGATGGAGGGAAATATTTGGATAGAAATTTCTGTGAAAGTTCTCCCCAAGTTCTAATAGATCCTGGTGCTAACGAATTTAACTACATCTTAGCCTTATCCCTCAGTGAAAAAGGAAAAAGTCTAAGTCTAACAACATCATTTGAGACTCTGTCATATTTAAAAGTAGCACACAGTTTTAAAAAACTAGCGAGGTGTAAGTTCGGATCTTCATTTGGTGTACCTCCGAATTGATTGTTTTATACCATTTGGATAATAACAGGTTTAAGCTCAAATGAATTAAAAGCTACATCAAGATTTTGGATAGATAAATGAATCTCATCTGCTGTACGATTTGCATAATCTCTTAGGGGTCTAGTTTGGTGTTCATTCTCTATTCCTTGATTGTTCAGGTTATTTTCCAATGTATCAAAATTTCTAGGTTCTCTTCTTAATTTTCTAATGTTTCTAACAATGCATTCTAATTATTAATCGTAGCGTATAAGATTTTCAGGTCAAAATTTACGGCTACATGGTAGGTGAAAGTTACCTCCTGGTAGTTATTCAAGAGTTGCCAATTGAAGATAACATTGTAGGTTGGCGGTGACTCTACTATAAGAGAATTTTTTGTGTTGTTATACTACTTTCCTAGCTTTCCCCAAGAGATGGAGAGAGCGACAAGGCCTAGCGCCTCCATTCTTTCCCATGAGAATCTGAACAACAGACCAGTCGATGTTGTTTACGGATCAACCTTCGTATTGTTCTTATCGAACACTAATTTGAACAAGATATTCACTGAACTTCCTGTATCAACAAGAATACTACCCACATGGCAGTTGTTGATTAGTACTGTGGTGACAATCACTTCATTATAGGGTTTCCCCTTCAATGGGAGATCTACATCTGTAAATACATTGGGTAAGTAGTTATGTGTGTACGAGATGACGGAGCATACCTCTCCTGAACGTAGTCTCTTTAGACCAAAGGGTCAGGATCCTCCCTCGCAGATGTTGGTCATTATTTCTGCTATATGGACCTCATTCGCTCTAACAGACCCGTTGGGGGGATCCAGTGCTGGCATTTTCCCATGTCATTGTGTATGTGTGCTGACCATTACAAATGCTTTAAGATTTTTGACACATATGAGTTCTTAAATTAGGCTCCAGAGGTGAAGACACTCCTCTATGTCATGCCTGCGGTCACGGTGGTACTAAAAGTACCTCTTCGGATCTCATAGGCCAATGACTCCTTTAGTGGATGGATCAACTTGAAGTAGTCCTTGTTTTAGATGACCTGGACTATTTAAGCCATCGTTAAATTGAAGGGGTTGTCAAAATTTGCATTTCCTTATAAACATGCAGTCGGTCATAATATTAAGCTGACCGTTGATTGGAGCGCTGCTTTCAGTCATGGTTGCCTTGATCATATCTTTATTGATCTCAGAACTAAGAGTAGCTATTTTGGTGATCGATAGACTGATTGTCCTTCACTCTTTATTATTCACCATATTCTTTATACTTTCTTAACGGGTGGTTGAATGATTTTAACTTACCCTTTAGAGAGCTCTAGAGGTCTTCTTCGATGAGTATGTGCTCATTCACCATCTCCAATACTTCTGTAAAAGAAGTAGGTTTAAACAAGTTTAGGTCATACCTGAATCGCTTGCTTCAGACGCCTTGCTACAAGGCTGTTTCAACTATTTCTGGCTATAAATTTTTAACTTTCCGCTTCTTGTTCTAGAAGTGGCTGATGTAGGTCCATGGACTCTGATTTTCTCCATGCTTGAGGTTGAGCAGGGTGTCTGAGTCTTTCCTCTGTTTCAATACATATAAGAAGTGTGAAATGAAAAGTCTTTTAAACTAGTAGTAACTTGGGATGGTTTCGGCCAGTAGACCGTTGAACCACCAAAGGGCTGGCTCTTTTAGGGTGGTTAAGAAGACACGACTCATTATTGGGTCATCAATCTGGAGCTTACCGACAGATGATTCAAACGACGCAACGTGGTCAATCAGATCAGACCTTCCTTTGTAAGAATCCAAGCGAGGAATCCATAGTTTAGCCGGAGGTATCACCTCTTTGATTTGGCAAGTAAAGGCCCCTTCTGCGAGCGATCAAACATGCACTCACATCCATTCTTCCCATCATTGTTCGTCTGAGCAGATGTGGCTGTGGTGGTGTGTTGTGACTCGTCTTGTTCCTCTGTCTATTGGTTCCTGACCTGGTTGTGCGGGATAGGTAAGTTCCCTAATGGGGGCCTTTGGTGATGAACCCTCTGGGGTTCTGATTCCAAGCAAGGAGCTTGGTTATTCCTCTGGGTGATTGCTGCTCGGAGGACCTCGAATTGCTTCATTATGAGATTCATTTGGGTTTGTAAGCCCCAAATCTGCGCATGGTCCCCTGGTTATGCAACGTCTCTATTGGTTTCCGTGCATGCTTTCTCTCTTTGAGAAGTTTCTCCTTCGTAGTTAGCTTTGCTTTTGTCTAGAGCATATCCACGCTCACCACACAACCTTTCAGAATGTTAGATCTCGCATTGTCTTTTGTGAACACACTTCGAGAGTTAGAGTAGAGCAAATGAGAGAATGATAAGAGAGAGTAGAGCAAGCCTGAAATTCCTTTTCACAAGAGTCAAATCCCAGATCCCCTATATTCATATTTTTATTTCATATTTATGGGGATGTATTTTGTACAATTACAGAAAAAAAAGAACAATCATGAAAATCACTCTTAATGTGACTAAAACAGTAATTATGTTTATGAATTTCATGTCATACTTGCATTACAATTTGAATTTCAATTATGATGGGTGTTCGACTGGTTGACTGGCTTGATGTCGATCGACTAAAATGACCGGTCCAGTGATGATTGTGCCCTCTGACGTACATGTCGGTCATTCGAGGTGCTTGGCTGCGCGATGATCTCAATCATCGTGGATCAGTCGAAAATGCATCCTAGTCGGTAAGGACCGCAGGTTTGGTCCACCGTTAGAGTCTCTCACCACGAGAGCGGTCAAATTTTCTCCGTCAAGACGGTAGTAGGGTGGTAGGACACTCTGTTTGCCTAACCTCCATTTGGGCCATCTAATGGCTTTGAGATTTGTGTTGGTATTTTTGGTCTACAAAACATGATAAATTTTATTAAAACTATACAAAAATCTCTTTAGAAAATAAGTGTTAAAACATGATTATGCATACCTTGTCTAAATATTGATTCCTATATTAACCACTTTCCCTTAGACCATCCATATAACACAACCCATTCCTAAGATAAAAATATAAAGTAGTGAAGATTAGCAGATAGCTTTCCACCATCACCTTACAATCCTGACTGACTAATGCTCCGTGAGCAGCTATCAATTTTGCATTATTCTATAAATATTAACTGTTAGTGCTCTTTAGTTTAAGCAAATAAGCCGCAGGAGCTGCACAGACCATGTCATGAACCACGATATGCAGATACTTTAATTAATTTGCATTCCATGTGGTCGTTCAGTACCTGAACCGGCCAATGGATTCTCCTCTCGGGAACCACGGACCGAATCTTATACCATTTCATCTTGTAGCTACATAATGCAAAATAATTAAATGTGGCAGATCCGGTTACATATCAAGCCGACAATTTTATTCGTATTTGATTCGTCTATATATTGAATGCAAAATATTGTCTGTGTTCGGCTCGTTTGCTTAACGAATGAATCGAATATGAGCTATTTAGGGTCCGTTTGGGACAACTTTTGCGTTTCAGGATAAGCTGTTTATCGTGAAACGCGGCCCGCGGGCTGGCCGTAGTGGTCGACCCACAGTCTGCGTTTAGTGTAAAAACCCAAACGCAGTTTCGGATAAGCTAGAGAAACACGCGAACCAAACGGTACGACGGCGTTTTGAAAATGTCGTCCGCACTTATAAGCTGCCCCAAACGGACCCTTAACGAGCCCAACACAAATTATTTGCAAACAACGAGCCATTTAACAGCCCTACAGCTCGAAAACATATTACATCATGACTCCTAATGCATTCGGAGTCCGATGGTGGGACGCAATGTGTCAAATAGACTCCATCATTTTTAACACTGACCAATATCAATATATTACGATGAGACCCACTTGACTCTATTGAACTCGGAATNCGATTCGTCCATATATTGAATGCAAAATATTGTTTGTGTTCGGCTCGTTTGCTCAACGAACGAATCATATATGAGCTATTTAACGACCCCAACACAAATTATTCGCAAACAACGAGCCATTTAACAGCCCTACATCTCGAAAATATATTACATCAGGACTCCTAATGCATTCGAAGTCTGATGATGAGACGCAACGTGTCAAATGAGCTTCATTATTTTTAACACTGACCAATATCAATGTATTGGTAGACGAGCGCTGCTCCGAAGTTTTTCGCTTTATTTATTTATTTATTTAAGAAACTATAATTCGACAGAAAAGCAACTCATGATTATTTAATTATGATTCTATCATATACATAAATATATAAATGACTGCTTGAACTTCTATTAAATTCACTCCATGTTTGAAAACAAACGTACATATCACATAATTTTTATATATTTACATGTTTACTAATATAAACTCTATTATTTACATACATAACACTCAAATTTTTTTCTTATATGAAAATGTTGCGGAAACAAACAAATTCATACTAGCAATCAAACATAAATAATTTATGTGGTTCGACCATGAGTTGATTCTCATATGTTTACGGGGAGGGATGTTCGACTATCATTATATGGGAAAAAAGAGAAAAACGGCTTGGGTTAAAACTTCTACACTTCACCACACATCTTTCATGAACTTTAAGTCTTTCTTATAGAGAAGGACTAGAGCATGCAAGTAAATAAATGCAAAAAACTAAATTAATCATAATTACAATAAAAGTCAAAACTACAACAANGGAATGTAAACTACATTAGATACATACATTATATAATATTTTTTCTTACATCTCACGGAATGGTTGGAGAAAGAAGGCTGACTTTGAGAAAATATGTAATTAAGATTCTGCTATATACATAAATATATAAATGACTGCTTGAACTTTTATTAAATTCACTCCATGTTTGGAAAACAAACGTGCATATCACATAATTTTTATTTATTTACATATTTAATAATATAAACTCTTTTGTTTATATACATAACACGTAATTTTTTTTTGTTACGTGAAAATAATGTGGAAACGAACAAATTCATACTAGCAATCATACATAAATAATTTATGTGGTTCGATCATGAGTTGATTCTCGTATGTTTACGGGGAGGGATATTCGACTAGCATTCGATGGGAAAAAGGAGAAAAACGGCTTGGGTTAAAGCTTCTGCACTTCACCACACATCTTTCATGAACCTTAAGTCTCTTTTATAGAGAAGGATTAGAGCATGCAAGTAAATAAATGCAAAAAACTAAATTAATCATAATTACAATAAAAGTCAAAACTACAACAATCTCCAACTCATTTATTAGTTCTAAATAGGAGAGAGATGATCAAAATAGCTCCAAACTCCTATTCAGTTGCACTAAGATGATTACATACATGCCCCCTTACCGAAGGGATTAAACCTCGTGTAATTATTCAGAATGTCCTTGGCTTAGATTTTCACCAAACTTCTATAGTATATGAATTTCTTGACTAGTAGTATCTTTGTGAGCATGTCCGTTGGATTCTCCTTCGTATCTATCTTCTTCAACATAACATAATTGTCATCAATGAAGTGCCGAACAAAGTGGTACCTCACATCAACGAGCATGATCGAAGAACTGGATTTGTGACAAAAAATATTGCGTTTTGACTGTCACAAACACCATCAGAGACTCCTGATCAACTCTCAAGTCATTCAATAGGCCCTGCATCCATATCACTTTCTTCATCGTCTCTGGATCTATCATATGCTCGACTTTTATAGTAGACAAAGGAATAGTAGACTGAAGAATCGACCTCCAACTTACTGGACCTATTTCCAATGTGAATAAATAGTCAGTTGTAGATCTTTGTCTATCCATATCACCTGCATAATTTGAGTTAGTGCGACCTACACACAAATCTGCAATAGATGACTGCTCTCGAACACCAAGCCAACATCAATTGTACCATTCAGTTAACTTGGAATACTCTTCATAACCTACCAATATTTTTTTCTTGGAACATGCATGAACTTGCTCACATCACCAACTGCTTGTGTAATGTCTTGTATAGTACAAAACATGACATATATTCGATTGTCTACTGAACTAGCACAAGGAACCTATCACATTTTTTTTTCTTGATCACCTTTAGGACATTTATTTAAACTCAACTGAAAGTGAGATGCAATGGATAAACTCACCATCTTGCGTGAGTCATCAACCACAAATTTCTTCATCATCTTTCGAACATAAGCTGTTTGCAGGGTTAAATTTCCAAATGCCTTGTCCTTGAGAATCTTCATGCCAAGAATTTTGCAAGCTTCACCAAACTCCTTCATTTTGAAATGTTTGGGTAGTTGATTCTATATCCTATCAACTCAATCTAACTAGCAAATGCAATCATATATCATTAATACATAGAAGCAAGTAAATGAACTCACTGTTGACCAACTTCTTAAAATATTCACAATGATTGTATTGAATACTCTTATACTCATGTCCCTTAATGAACTGATCAAATTTTTCTTACAATTGTCATGGTGACTCCTTCAATCCATACAAAGACTTGTCTAGTTTGCAAATCAATTTTTTTATGCTCTATATCCATGTGATTGCAACATATAGATCTCCTCCTGCAATTCTCCATGTAGGAATGTAATTTTCAAATCAAGTTGTTCCACGATCAGACCACATTATACTGCAAGTTATAAAAAAATGCAAATTAAGAGATTCTTGGCCACCGAGGAGAACACCTCGTCATAATCAATCCCTCATCATTGCACAAAGCCTTTTGCTTTTAATCTTCCCTTGTATCGCACATCAGCTCCATGACATCCTTCCTTCTTTGCATAAACCCATTTGCATTTGATTGTTTTCCTTCTTGAAGGAAGCATCTCCAACCTCTCAGTATCATTCTTCCAAAGATACTCCATCTTTTCATCCATTGCCGCTCTTCAAAAATCATAGTCCGGGCTCTCCATCGCTTCTTTGTAGCGACAAAGAATTTCTGCCTCTGCGATTGAAAGTGCAATGCAGTGTGATCACTCAAAGAAGCTGATTTTGAGACATGATGATGCCTAGTTCTGCTCTTAGCAATAGGTTCCTGAGCAGGAATCTCATCCTTGGCATACTCTTCCACTTACTCTTGAGCAATATCAATAGATTCCTTTTGAGTTGCAACTGAATCAAGTATCTGAGTCGTAGTGAATGAACTCAGTAGAATAAATGATGTTGCAACAACATCTAACTTCTATTGCATATAGTTGGTCCCAATATAACTCTACACCTTCTTTGATCTTAATTTTTCAAATAGCTTGTCTCATCGAATGTAACATCCCTACTAATGACAAGCTTCCTTGATAACTGATCATATTGCTTCAATCTCTTTACTCCATGCCCAAAGCCATTGAAGATTGCCTTCTTTAATATGTTTCTAGTTCATCATTTTACATGTAGTTGTAAGTTGGACACCTAAACACTCTAATGTGCTCAAATGTTTCAATAAGTGACATAGTCTATGGTTTCTAGTTCATCATTTTTTTTGAGCCTCCAATAACTGTGTGAACACTGTAAAATACATTTTATATTATGGATGGCGGTACAAAATAAAACTCATTTCTTCTTGTAAAATATGCAAGATTCACAAAAATCAAACTTGCAAGTGCTCGATCCATTGATGAATTTCTTTACTAAAGTTTGAAGTGAAGTCTCTCTAACATGAGCTAGCCACATTTACCACAAAATAGTAGTGTCAGAAGAATCAACAATAATAGGAGCTATTCCAACCACCGTACTACCCTGAAGATAGTAGGGGTTGTGATTGCGAGCATCATTCATAAAAATTAGTGCTTCAGAACATATCCTAAGAACTCTTGTCTCAATAACTATTGTGTAGCTTTTGAACTCTAAAGCTTCAACTCACCACAAATTTTTCCTAATATCTGAAAAAGTGTTTAACATCATTTTACTCACTCACATATCATCATGCATCCTGATAAATATACTACCTACACCAACAGTACGATAAGCTTGATCATGGTCGATAGTCACTGCACCACTATCCAGCTCCTCGTATGTACATAACCACCCTCGATGAGGACAAATGTGATAGGTAGCACCTGTGTACATAATCCAGCATGAACCATCTATATACAAACTGTGAGAAACTACAGATAATGATACATCTAAATTATTCTCTTCACATCTTTTCATAATAATATTAGATTTCACCTTAGATACAAATTTCTTTCCCTTCTCCTTTAGCTTCAGACAATCTTTATTACAATGATCAATGTCTAAATAGAAAACACACTAATTTTTTAAAAAACTATGCCTTCAAGACTTGCCCTAATTTTGAGAATTTTTAACGCTGTCGCATTTCTTTGTTGAATTCTTTTTCTTCTTCTCAAATTTGCCACATTGGAGTGTAGGTGCCTCAACTGACTTCATCTTTACAGACTCCTTGTCCCTTCAACAAAACTTATGATTCAATAGTATATTGTCTCTATGTCATAATTCAAGTCTTCCTTTTCATTAACGAGTGTCATTGTGAAGTTTTCATACTCATTTGGGAGTGAATTCTACAGAAAGAGTGTATTGTATTCATCTCCAGCCTCTTTATCCAAATTTAGCAAATCTGCTAATAACTTTTTGAAGTCCTTCAAGTGCTCATCAATAGTACCCCCGTTTCATTTGAAATATGTAGAGTTGTTGTTTCATATGGAGACAATTCTACAAGCTTTTTATAAAATATTTGTTCTTCAGCATCCTCCACAATTTCCTTTTATAATTCTCCATCATCAACCCATATTTGATCTCCTGAGTGAAGAAATTTCGGTTCAAGCCAAAAGCACTCTGGTTTATCTCCAACTAATCTCACTTGGTTATCACTTCGATAAGAGCATTATTGTTATCCATGACTTCCTCTAAATTCGAAAAACAAGGTGCTTCCATCATCTCGCATTGCTACAAACCAAAGTTCACTTTGTCATCTAATTTTATCACTTCGATTTTGAGAGGATGTGCAACCACCCGATGAATAAACTTTTCTACCACCATAATGGATGTTGAAGAACAGACATCATGTTATCATTCATTATTGCCACTATTTGAATATTTCTCTAAAAAAATATTACTCTAGCAGGATAAAATATTCATTAGAATTTTTTTCTCTTATTTTGTAAACCTGAAATAAAAAAGAAACAAATAAAGGGTCCTATAAAGAAAGATATAAAAATTATACATTTTTCTTTCCCCTCTTTCTTCTCAAAATTCTTTTTTCCCTTCTAAAAAAATTTCCTTGTTTTTGTCCCCTAAAATTCCTTTATTTTCCTCTTATTTCTTAATATTCTTTTTTCTTTCCCAAAATTCTTCTGTTTCACGCGCAACTTCCGTCTATGCTTGTTTCACACTGTAACCATTGCCAAAGTCGCTGCCTGTCACCGCTAGAACCACCATAGTCTCCTTGTTGTTGTGATTTCTCATGTTGCACGCTAAATCTTTGCCACCAAGCCGCGGGCCTGCCACCAAACCTTTGAATTTGTCGGCAAAACATGTCAGACCACCCGCTTCCAAAAAAACACCGACAACACATGCCGAATTTGCTGTTTTTGAAGTCGAACCACGCTCCGATTACAAACCCAAATTTTGAATACCAATTTTTATGTGAGAACAATGCGGAAATGAATAAATTCACACAACAACAATCAAACACAAATGATTTACGTGATTCAACGATGAGTTGATCCACCTACGTTCATGAGGAGGGAGATTCCACTAGCACCGGATAAAAAAGAAAGAAAAAGAATAGCTTAGCTTAGGTTGCAACTTCTACACTTCTTATCACACCTCTCTTATGAATCCAAAGTCTCTTTTATAGGGGACGATTAAGACATACAAGCAAATAAAATCAAAACACTAAATTACCCCCTAATTATAATTAAACCCAAAATATAATATTTTTAACATCACATCAAAAACATCACTCTAATTTTATGTGTATCATAATTACTGAAATTTAATTGAGGAAACAAAAAAATAATGGATTCAAGCATGAAAAGAAATAAACAAAAAACAACATAACATAAAATTCAATTTTTCATATAGTGGTCTACAACAAAAAGTAGTATAATGTAAACATAAGAAGTTTTAGTTTTAGTCATTTAAATACATAAGAATTGTCTGTTCTATATGTAAATTTCCCTACAAAAGAGTTAACCTTGCTTTTCTTTAATAAAAGCATGGAGGCTTATTCTTTAGGTTGAAGAAAGCTAACGGACTTTGCGATCTGGGGCTGCCCATTGCCCGCTGCACTCTTCAGCTCTACGCTTGTGAGTTGCGGCTAGAGGTGTAAATGAACCGAACACGAACGAACAGAGCTGGTGTTCGTGTTCGATTCGTTTGAAATTTAGTTTGTTTGAAATAAACTCGTGTTTGAAATTATTCGGGAAGTTATTGTTCGTGTTCGTTTCTTAACGAATGAGCCGAACACGAGCCGAACACGAGCTGTTCTCGAACGACGAGCCTGTTTGACATCTCTAATATTAATATATATAAATAATATATTATATTCATTATATAATTTATATTATATAAATATATAATATATATATTATTATATTATTAATATAGTATATTAATATATTATTATTATTTATTTATTATATATTATAATTTATAAAATTTAATTTTTAAAATATCATAAGTTTTTATATATAATTATTTTAAATTATTTTATATTTCGAACAATAACGATTCGAACATGGATGAACGCATCACTGTTCGTGTTTGGTTCGTTTAACTAACCGAACGAAAAAAATTGTTCATGTTCGTCTCGTTTATTTATCGAACGAATCGAGCACGAACTCATTGACGAACCGAACACGAACTGTTCGCTAACAACGAGCTTTTTTGACAGCCCTAGTTGCGGCAACATTTTATTTTATTTTAAAGCATCTTAAAAAGCTTAATTGATGTCTTTAATTAGAAAAAATTATTGCATCAAGACACCTAATGTAAATTTACATCACGTGTCCAATAATAGGGTGCCACATGACAACTCAGACCCGAATCGTTTATGTCATCGGATCCAAATTGTCACGTGACCCCCTGTTATTGGACACCTAATATAAATTTGCATCAGACGTCCTGATACAATACTTTCTCCTTTAATTAGAGTGCCAACTTGGAACTTCAATTAAATGGTCTTGAAAATAAAGTGATGAACACTTCATAACGAATATATACGTTTCGTTAATTGTGAAAAAATATGAGAGAAATATATCTTAGGCTCGATGTTATAATAAAAGTTAAAAGTAATAAAAATAATAGAACTAATGCCTCAAATTAAATAAATTAAATAATGAGAATAATCAAAAAAATTTCATTTGCATAGTACGTAGAGAAAATTAAAATTATTGTGACTCTCTACAAAAAAAAATATAAGTTAGTTTAAGAGACACGATACTCTTCAAGATGGGTCTAAAGTGTTTGTTTTTGTCATTCCTTCTCTCATTCCTTCTCTCATTCCTATAGTATGTTATATAAGATGCTCTCATGCATCACTTATATGCATTGGAGTTTTGTTTGAATCTAAGAAACCTCGCGAGAGAATTATTGTATTTGTGGCTTTTACTGTAATTTGAGGTAATTTGGACTTTTTAACTTTATTTTACTGTATGTCCTAGTCATCCTCTGTAAAAGGAATTTAGGCCTTATGAGAGTTGTATGGTGAGAAGCGTGAGTTGAAACGCCAAACCGTTTTTCTCTTTCATCTGGTGCTGGTGAAATCTCCTTTTAGTGGAAGTTGGTGAATCAAATTATTGTTGAACCATATAAGTCTTTTGCATTTGATTGTTGTTGTGTGGATTTCTAAGCTTCAGCATTATTAATTTTCACGTAACAATTAGTATCAGAGATTCGAGTTAGTAATCTGAGCTTGGTTCAACGTCGATGATAGCAAATCCGACGTGTATTTCCATAATTTTTAGTAGCACGTGGCCTGATGTGCTTTGCCAGCAGATTCGGAGATCGGGTGGCAGATCCAAAGAGAAGGGAGAGGCACAGCTTGAGGAGGGATCACAACAATTGGATTCCGGCGGCGATTCTAGTAAGCTCGAGCATGATCTGACAAGGTCTGGTACTAGAAGGGATACTCGTTCCTTTAATTGTGTAATGCATGGAAGGAAAAAGCAACAACCGGGCCAAAAAAAGGAGCTTTGTGTGGAATTAAGGAAACTTTGGAAAAAAATTAAGTTTCTTAAAGAAAGCTTTTTGAAAAAGATATTTTGCTAGAGGGATTTTTTTTTGGGAAAAGATATTCCAATAGTGAGAACAATAACATGATATCAGATTTTTGAACATCCACTATGATAGTGGAAAACTTGATTCATCAGGTGGTTATGTTTCCCGTCAAAATTGATGTGACGAAATTTGACGACAAAATAAACTTTAGCATCTAGCGATGCAAGGTAATGGATGTGCAGTGTTCTTTGAATCTGGAGAAATTCATGGATAGCGAAGAATATCTCGAAGAGATGTCAGAGAGAGATTGGTTGAAGATAAACCAGAGTGCGTGCTTGTGACTTGATCTTAAATTACTTGACCCAGGAGATCAAATATGAGGTGATAATGGATACTTCTGCAGTGAAGTTATGAAGGATGCTAGAGAACAAATATCTCACGAAGAGTGTGGAAACTATCTCCATCTGACGCGTCGACCTTATAGATTTCAAATGAGACAGCACATGAATAACTTCACAAAGCTGTTAGCAGATCTGTAAAATTTGGATGAGGATATTGGAGATGAAGACAAGACATTCCTTCTTATGAATTCTCTCCTACATGAGTGTGAAATCTTCATTATGACCCTAAATCAATGGAATGAAGTCTTGAATTATGGAGAAGTGACTACGACATTGTTGAATCATGAGTTCTGTCGAAGGGATAAGAAGTTCATAAAGATGGAGTCAACTGAGGCAATTAGACTCCAATGTAACAGATCTGAGAAGAAGAGAAAAAAGAGGCAAAGAAAGGTGGCAAGGAGACACTTCTCAAAAGTGGGGTAGGTTTTGTGGGTGCAATCTTGGAAAAAATATGTGTTCTTTCTATTTAGAGGCTGATCATTAGAAGAAAAATTGTTCGAAGATGAAGGAGAAGGGTAAGGAATCTGTCAATGTCATTAAGGGAAAGATGTAAAGAGGTGAATTTAGATGTATCATCATCTACAGTTTCTCACAGTTTATTTATAGATGATTCATGTTAGATTCTGTACACAGTTGATACCTATCACATTTGTCTCCATCGAGGGTGGTTTTATACCTTTAAAGAGTTGGATAATGGTTTTACAAATTGTGATTATGGGAAACGATCAAGCTTGTTGTACTATTGGTGTAGGGAATATCTTTATTAGAATGCATGATGGTACTGTGAGGAAGCTATCCAATGTTAAACATGTTTCAGATATTAGGAATAATTTGCTATCAGTTGGGGCTTTTCAGTCCAAGGGCTACAAGGTAATTTTTGAGGTAGGAGTTCTGAGGATATGTCGTAAAGAAATGATTTTTATAGAGAGAGTTTATCATCACAATCTTTACTATCTTCAAGATAGTGCAATGACTAGAATGACCGTTGCTGACAATTCTTCTGATGCATTATGTTGTGGCATGTGTGACTAGCTCATGCTGTACTACAGAAATAATAGTCTTTTTTGACAAACAAATTATGTCAGTTATGATGAGAAAAACCGTCGCTTTTAATGTTCCCAACATTTTATCGATGGATTTCAACTCCTAGGTAAAACATGTTTCGGTAATTTTAAAACTGACTGATACTTGACGACATAAATTTACCAATGCATAACCGATAATCTCATGTCATAACTTTTTTTAGAAATTTCAATTCGTCAGTTTTCGTCAGTTCATAGATTCAACAATTAATCCATTGGTAATAGCGACACATTACGCGTTTGAAAAGTGTCGTGCCTGTTGGTTTATTGAAGTAGTTAAACTGTCAGTTATGTGTCACTAATGCATCTGTTTTTATAACTAACGGATGAACTATCATAAAAGTTTCATGGCTTTAGTAAATAAGTCCATCGACTAGCTATCGGTGGGTCATCAAAAACTTGTAGCATCAACCAAAAAAAATCTTCTTTTCACATTTACCTTATCACATATGTTATCACATTATTTAATATACCCTTCCAAGTATTTAACAAACTAGAACAACGGTTAAACATTAAATTATCTGATTAAATAATGAAATAAATAAAATGCATTTAATCTAAAATATATACATCTCTATTCACAGAAAAAATATATGTTCAAATGTACAACATAAACATAAAAAAAGAAAAATCTCCCCTCTAATCATCATCCTCTATCCCCTCATCCTTGTAGTCTTCTGCCTCTTCCTCCTCCACCAATGTTGCCTTGTCATGATGCCTCATCCATTGACAGAACCAATCTAACTTGGCCTTCAGTTTGGCCTCCATGTTCGTCTCCAGCTCCGACCTCATTTCAGCGAAGCAAGCCTCCATCTCGGTAGTGAAAGCGACAACATGCTTAGAGACCTCCTCCTCCTGTGTGGTAGATGTAGAAGTTGCAAATGCACTGGTGGAGGAGTGAGCATTATTGGCAACCCCCTGTGACCTGAGACTGTAGTATCTACCCTTCTTCTTCCCTTTAGTAGCCTCCCTCCACAAACCGTTATTAGAAGGATCATGCTCATATATCATAATACCTCTCGACACATGGGATCAGCTCTCCTTCAGCTTTCGGAATCTCTCTTGCAAAAAAAAAGATACATTTACTAATAGCTAACATGTATTAACATCAAACTAGTTTAGCACATAAATTACTTGGGTCACACGGAATCTGTCGTCAATCTAGGATTAGTCAGCTTGCCTCCTATGGATACACTCATGTAGATCAGTAGTGAATGGCTCTCATCCCATTACCACAACTTGTCCATATAACAAAATTGTTAGAATACATCTTCAAACTATAGAAAACTTTAAAGAAGGAATGAAATCTTACTAGCCTCAGCTTGTATTCTATATGTGGGAGCGCCCCACTACTATGCTTAGAGGGCTCCATGCCTCCACAATTGAATCGTCTGTTTTGATTTTCATGCTCGCTCTTCTTTTGGCAGTCCAGAGAATCCCAGTCCCAAAGCAGCATGGAAAAAACATCATATATGAGCTATACAACTTAAGAGATTTATGAACGATACATGTGCAAGCTCTTTAATCAAAGATCTCAAATGGTCATTAAGATCTCTTTTCACGACAAGTACGTTGAGTCGTACTTGCTCCAAATGATATCCAAAATTGTATGAATAGTCTGCTTCGGGGGTGGAACCTTAAAATGACAAATTGTTAGTTTTATACTCAATTGAGAAAAAAATTATCACTGTCAATATTAAAAAAAAACATATGTGATACTGACATAAAAAACTTTTGTGTTACTAACATACTCGATGTGGTAGCTACTGACTGTCAACTCCTACCTGATAGAGATAGTGTGGGTCACTATTGCACTTGAATCTATTGTGCTCGGATGGAGATAGAGGCAAGGTAGGGATCGGGCTGAGGTTGGGTGTAACAGTGGGGGTGGGAATGGGGGTCAGGGC
>JXCR01080656.1:7241-34145 GCA_002079205.1 Phalaenopsis hybrid cultivar
ATATATATATATATATATATATATATATATATATATATATATATATATATATATATATATATATATATATATATATATATATATATATATATATATATACTCATTAGCCCATGCAATATTATGCACTACAAAAAAACAAAAACAGGTATACAATGTCAGGAGGATATTATTATTATTATTGTAACTTTGATAGTGTTATTTGGCAAATACAAATTGCAGGATTTAAAGGCTGTTATTTCTGAATATTTAGAAGGGTTTAAATAACTCTTCAAGTATTTACTGAAGCTGTTGGCTTTGCTGCTTCATATCTCGACTTGAGAATACTACTGCAAGATAATGGAGAAATATTCTTAATTTTATTTTAAAGAAGGATCACAAGGATAGGCATCAAATTAAAGGAATTATTTTTGTAATTTGTCAAGTAATGAGGAGGAGTGAAGGGGCGGTATCACCCGGAAGGTGAAAAGAGGAAGAAAACCATAGTAAGAAAAGAAAACACATTGCCAGATCATGTAGCTAGGGTTGTTTGTTTCATTCCTCGACCCTTAGCGGAAGAGCGTTTGGGCGACCTGCCCGACCATTGATCCATTAGCTTGACTTTCTGTTGTGGCATAGGATTTGCTGATCAAATAGACCGCACAAGAAGCTATTGTGTTGCTTGGGACTGAAGAAGTTGTTGTTGCTCTGGCATCACCTAGGGCGCAAGACGCTGCTAATGCTTTGTTGCCACTTGGTGAGATTGTTGTGTCGGTTACATCGTCTGGGTGATGAGCCTCAATCTTGTTTGTTAGATTTTAATTTTTCTGGGACTTTTTTTATTTTCTTTTGTCTTTTGATGCAGATGACCCGATAGTTTTCTCCTCCAGCATATTTGGTGAGAATCTAACAACGACACGAGTGGCAAATGTTGTGCAACAGCTGGGAGCAGCCGACTCTCGAGTGAGGATGGTGGGATTGACCCCCAAGCAGTCCTCTCGGGGCCCCCAGGGAAGCAACCAATGAACACAAAACATCTATCAGGTCACTTGCTCATCTCCTGGAAGAGAGCAAGAACTCTTTCGCTAGGTTAGTCGAGATTTACTGAGATAAAGAGATACACAAGTTACTTGCTCGCATAAATAAAATGGTGTGGATGGAGAAGGAGATGACCATTCTTTGCCATGAACTGTCCGAGGTCGGGGTGGGATCCTTCATACTCCAGAACCAAGCCAAGATGGATCAACTGAGCCATTTGAAATTTGGAGGAGATGTTTTGTATAAAAAGAGGCACGGATGGGGTATGTCTTGGCCAAAGCAGTGGATGATTCTCTTGTGAAATATTTTCTTCTGGGCTTGCTCCAGAGCGTAATTTGTAATATCTTCTTTTAACTAAAATTTATTTTTCCCAACTCAATTTTTGTTTTGATGTGATTCTGCTTTCGGTGTGTTTTAAAAAATTAATGTACAAATTCATTTTTACCCATATATATATATATATATATATATATATATATATATANTATATATAAACACACACACACACGAAACAAATAATAAAAAATTTGAAAGTTTTTCTTATCAATAGGTTTTGGGAGTCGAATGTCTATTATGTTGGCTAAGCTTTAGTGCCTACCTAAGATATTTTTTGTTGGTAGCCATATTTACTTACTTTCATGGCCAATGCTGATACAATTGGAACACAAGATGGAAGAAATGAGACTAAAAGAGAGAGAGAGTAGTGACAACAATGAGAAGTCTAAATAGCATAAAATATTTGAATACAATTTATATGTATTTATTTTATNAGATCACAAGGATGGGCATCAAATTAAAGGAATTATTATTGTAATTTGTCAATTAATGAGGATTTGAAAAACACAATAGGAGTGAAGGGGGCGGTATCACCCGGAAGGTGGAAAGAGGAAGAAAACCATAGTAAGAAAAGAAAACACATTGCCAGATCATGTAGCTAGGGTTGTTTGATTCATTCCTCGACCCTTAGCGGAGGAGCGTTTGGGCGACCTGCCCTACCATTGATGCATTAGCTTGACTTTATGTTGTGGCATAGGACCTACTGATTAAATAGACCGCACAAGAAGCTATTGGTGTTGGGACTGAAGAAGTTGTCGGTGCTCTAGCATCACTCAGGGCGCAAGACGCTGCTAATGCTTTGTTGCCACTTGGTGAGATTGTTGTGTCGGTTAAATCGTCTGGGTGATGAGCCTCAATCTTGTTTGTTAGAGTTTAATTTTTCTGGGACTTTTTTTATTTTCTTTTGTCTTTTGATGCAGCTGACCCAATAGTTTTCTCCTCCAGCATATGTTGGTGAGAATCTAACCACAACACAAGTGGCAAATGCTTTGCACCAGCTGGGAGCAGCCAACTCTCGAATGAGGATGGTGGGATTGACCCCTAGGCAGTCCTCTCGGGGCCCGCAAGGAAGCAACCAATGAACACCAAACATCTATTGGGTCACTTGCTCATCGCCTGGAAGAGAACAAGAACTCCTTCGCTAGGTTAGTCGAGATTTGCCTGGAAGAGAACAAGAACTCCTTCGCTAGGTTAGTCGAGATTCACTGAGATAAAGAGATACACAAGTTACTTGCTCGCATAAAGAAAATGTGTGGATGGAGAAGGTGATGACCATTAACTCCTTCGCTAGGTTAGTCGAGATTCACTGAGACAAAGAGATACACAAGTTGCTTGCTCGCATAAAGAAAATGTGTGGATGGAGAAGGTGATGACCATTCTTTGCCATGAACTGTCAGAGGTCGGGGTGAGATCCTTCATACTCCAGACCCAAGCCAAGATGGATCAACTGAGCCATTTGAAATTTGGAGGAGATGTTTTGTATAAAAAGAGGCACGGCTGGGGTATGTATTGGCCAAAGCAGCGGATGATTCTCTTGTGAAATATTTTCTCCTGGGCTTGCTCCAGAGCGTAATTTGTAATATCTTTTTTTAACTAAAATTTAGTTTTCCCAACTTAATTTTTGTTTTGATGTGATTCTTCTTTCGGCGCATTTTAAAAAATTAATGTACAAATTCATTTTTACCCATATATATATATATATATATATATATATATATATATANGACACTACGCTTTTACTATCTTTTCTTCTTCACTTCTCATCGTTCTTTTGACTTCTTCCTTTTGCACTCTGCTCATTGGCTCCAAAGTACTCTTCAAAAGCCTTTGGGTCAGTCATCTTAGTCGACTGATCGATAATGACTCAGGGGGAAGTCAATTAGTTACAAAAGACCTGTGTCTTCGACCTTATTGTGAAGCTCTGACTCACTAGTGAGAATGACCTAGTAACTACCCAGTTCAGTGCTAACCTCATGTTCTTTAAAGATCCTACAACCCATTTTCAATCACTACAGAGTTATCCCGACCCAAATTCTGTTGAATTCCATAGTCACTATCATGACTNCGTCTTCGACCTTATTGTGAAGCTCTGACTCACTAGTGAGAATGACCTAGTAACTACCCTGTTCAGTGCTAACCTCATGTTAGGCTTCCTTTCTTCTGGGAGCTGCAACCCATTTTCAATCACTACAGAGTTATCCCGACCCAAATTCTGTTGAATTCCATAGTCACTATCATGACATTTGTCATTTTCTATATATGCCAGGAATCCCATGGTCGATGAAGCTTTTCACATACCTATTCATGTTAAAAGTCAATCCAAATGGCTATGTGCAATTTTTCTCTCTTAATGAATTCCAGCTGCTGGGGCTGGAGCAAAAGTGAAGGACTGGAAGCTTGGCATCTATCTTGATTCTTCTCACCGAAGTTGGTGCTTAAAAGATGTTATGTCTGGAGCCATCCCCTCTAAATCAAAGAAGAAAGTGTCAAATAAAAAGTTTATGGAAGCCAGAGAGATCAAAAGGAGTCATCCTTTAGTCCAACAGTACCTTGACCCGGTAGCTGTCATCAGGGTGTTGTAACAAGATGCTTTCAAGCGAATGATGGAAGAGGATTAGGCGGCCTTTAATGCCCAATAGGATAAATGGGAGACAGTAACTGCCACCCGAGAAGCAAAGAAGAAGGCATATGCTGCATATTGTGCCCGCTCGCCCTTAGACAGATGCAGTGGAGGGCCAAAGGAAGCCTCCAGTGGTCTGTACCGAGCAAGATGTGGAAGGTGTGGAAATGGTTTACTTTCTATATGATTCTTCTATTATTTTTAAAAGGATTGCAATATACGAGCTCACTCTTATTGAGAGAAATATTACTGTGGTGTATGCTAAAAGTGCTTTGTCAGTTGCAGGTCCTTCGAGCACACAAAAAGATGAGAGGATAGGAAGCTTGGTGGAGTCGATTTGGCAAGAAGGGGAGGCCTTGGCAAAGAGACAAGAAGAAAAATTTGCCACCCCTTAGTCAATAGCTCCCTCCTTCATTGATTTGCTTGATAAAGATGAGAGGAGTCATTCTTCTTCAGTCAACTCGCGTGGACTCGACTTTGAGCTCGACCCTTCCAGCCAAGAAGAGACCCACCACAAGGGATAGACACTTGCACCTGATATGAGTGACTTACCTCCTCCACCGCCTCAAATAAGCGAAAGGGATCCTCTCTTAGGTGGATTCCAATCTAAGATTGTAAGCCAATGTAAGCATCATCTGATATGGTCAGTTTCTCTTGATTGATCTCAAGAAAGACTGATATTCAAACTTCCCCATTGCGGCTCTTTGCCCTTGGACTCTTGCTGACATCAACTAGTCTCGTTCTTATGAGAAGGTCTTTATGGAGCACAGCCTCTCAAGCCTATGCCACATGATTGATAAGTCTTAATTGATGGTCTTAGAGGCTTTTCAATTCTAGTCGTTGGTCCTCCTTTGAGAAAATGAAGAATGATTGAAGATTGAGGAAAAGCTAGCTGCAACTAAGGAGAGGTTGATGGCGACAGAGGAATTGGTAGCAAGGATCGAAGCTGAGGCACTCCGACAATAAGGAGAAAACTGAGTCTTATAGGAGAAGATTGTTATCATGAAGACATCCAACAAATTTATAGTTGAACTCCCTTCCCACCCTCGTCAGGTGGAACTTCTTACTGCACAACTCAGACAAGAAGTGCCCTTAGTGGTCTGCAGGATGGTGAAAGAGAAGTTGATCTCCTCTAAGTGGATTGACTTAGATAAATTTTCCACCTTACTTTTGGACTCGGAGGAGGGGGAGGAAAATGATAGTGTTGAAGATGATTCTTTACATGTGTGACTTACCTTCAGCTTCATCTATAACTTAAAAGTTTTTCTTCTTTTCTTTTTAAAAACTTATAAGAAAATGTTAGTATATTTTGTAATTTTTTCAATAAAAAATGAAATAAAGTTTCTGGTCAGATGTAAACCCTTCACCTCCATTATTTTCATTTTACTTTTACTGTGCATGATATTTCTCCTGTGCTAAGTGCTTGGCTGTGGTGATTGATGGATCAATAGTTTTTAAGAATATTTTCAATCAGTTTGTTGATTTCTAGTCAGACTCGAGTCTTACTCTTGTCATGTATTGGTCACTCAATTAGGTCATCGCCTTGGATGGGTCTCATATTACGACGGACATATTAAAAGAATCTTGTTGCAACCTTCACGAGGGTAATCATCGAGACTTTCTATTGGGTTGATTCATACGCTACCCACCTCGAATCATGTCGGTAATGGGTGGGGAATCAACACTAGAGCATGACCAAATCAGTGGAGATATTTTTAGTCATTTGACCACTTCACATATTTCTCTTAGGCATTTTACCTGCAAAAATTAGGATTGGAAACTTTAGCTTCACCCAGTTTGGAATCACTTTGGTTAGACTTAAAACTATTAGAGTAGAGCTTTTCCTCATTTTAAACGTTTACTCATTCCTCATGAGATCGATATAAGGACTTAATTATGTATGCTACTTGGATAACATATATATTTACGTGTTTTCCTTTTTTTTTATTAGCATTTTGCCCTGTACAAACAACACCAAGAATAGCATGGTAATAAAAAGGGAAGGTGATGACTAGGATTCAGAGTGGGCGGGGGAGTTGTAAAATAGTATGTGATCTGGCTTCATATATTAATTACTTTTTTTTTGTCAAGGAAGAATTTTTCTATACATTCAAATTTTTTGAGTTCTAATAGTTATAAGTTATAATTAATTAAGATTCATAAAAATAGTTTTAAAGATAATATCACAAATAATTAATTGACATCCCCACCATAAACATAATATTATCACTAATAAATACTTTACCTAAAATTTTGAATAATATTAATTATTACTTCAAAATAAAATTTTTATTCAATTAAAATACCAAAATTAACAATAGCTAACTATTATTACAAATTAATTTTTATGACCACCAAAAGTATTTTTTTTATTTTTTAAATTCAACTTCTTATAATCATACTAAAATCATTATCTTTAAAAATAACTTTTTTACATTACAAACCAAGATTTTCATTACTAAATAATAGTGTTTAAATAAATTGATTGAATATGAACAAGCATATGAATCAAAAATAAGAAAAGAAGAAAGAAGTATAAATAAATAAGAAGTAAATACATGGATCAAACAAAAAATCTACTCATTTAAATATAAAAAAAACTAAACAAATATATTAAGAAAAGGTAAAATCTACATAGAAATTGAGGATCGGATGAAATGGAAGTAAAAAAAATAATAGTAGAAATATTTGATTTAAGAAGGTTGGAAACTTCTTTTCCCAATTTTTAATGTCACTAAACTCAAATAAATTGAAAAAACTCTCACTCCACTATATATATATATATATATATATACACCATTATTCTTTGATGGAATATTAAAATTAAATTTTTTTCAATTTTAAATATTAAAATTGAAACATAATGCTCTCATCCAAAAATATTAATAATAATAAAACTTAAAATTCATAGATTTTTTCCCTCTATTTTTAAAATATCAACTCCATTTTAATTTATCCTTTTTAATATTATCTTTCTTCTCCATCTATTTTCATTAGACAATCATTGATATTGAATCACATGAAAATACTCTATGATAAGTATATTTTATATGTCTAAACACATTCTTTTTCAACCCTCATTAAAGAGTTGCTTAAACATCATAAACTCTTTGTAATGAAGTTCTATATTACACATTTTGCAGACTTTGTTTAAATAGTAAGTGGCAGCAGCTTTTCCTTTGATGTTTTTGTCTTCTTATGGGTGAAAACATGAGGAGTGGGGAAGGGTGGTCAGAGGTTAAAAAATATCCATAGCTCTTTCTTTCATTCTCCAAAGCTGCGTGGAGCTCGTTGTTGTATTTACTGTGGCTGCGTGTTGTTGTATTTACTGTGTCTGCGTTTGCTTGGCACGCAGCCACAGTAAATATACATAGGCGACATAAATGTGAAGATATAGGGAACAAGATCTACATGTTTCCTTGGCAACACCTCTGATTGTGGGCTCCCCAAATCTGTTCACGTGAGATTTAAGTCAGCCACCCTTTCCCTTCTTTCNTTTTCTTTCATTCTCCAAAGCTGCGTGGAGCTCGTTGTTGTATTTACTGTGGCTGCGTGTTCTTGTATTTACTGTGTCTGCGTTTGCTTGGCACGCAGCCACAGTAAATATACATAGCCAACATAAATGTGAAGATATAGGGAACAAGATCTACATGTTTCCTTGGCAAAGCCTCTGATTGTGGGCTCCCCAAATCTGTTCACGTGAGATTTAAGTCAGCCACCCTTTTCCCTTCTTTCATTTTTATTTTTAGTTTTAGTTTATTTAATGTTTTTGTACCCTTTGATTTCAATGTAAGNCCCTTCTTTCATTTTTATTTTTAGTTTTAGTTTATTTAATGTTTTTGTACCCTTTGATTTCAATGTAAGCTGTTGCAACAGCTTGTGGTGTCCATAATGGTCTTGATAGAGCCAGCTAACTTTAGTGATTTGTGGAGTTTAAAATGTGAGTAGTAATCTAACTTCAATATAAAAAGTATTTTGAATACTTTTGCTCTTTCACATACATACATACATAAATACATATATATATATATATATATACATACATACATATATATATATATATATATATATATATNTTTTGGTCGGATGTAAACCCTTCACCTCCATTCTTTTCATTTTACTTTTATTGTGCATGATATTTCTCCTGTGCTAAGTGCTTGGCTGTGGTGATTGATGGATCAATAGTTTTTAAGAATATTTTCAATCAGTTTGTTGATTTCTAGTCAGACTCGAGTCTTACTCTTGTCATGTATTGGTCACTCAATTAGGTCATCGCCTTGGATGGGTCTCATCTTACGACGGACATATTAAAAGAATCTTATTGCAACCTTCACTAAGGTAATCATCGAGACTTTCTATTGGGTTGATTCATACGCTACCCACCTCGAATCATGTCGGTAATGGGTGGGGAATCAACACTAGAGCATGACCAAATCAGTGGAGATATTTTTAGTCATTTGACCACTTCACATATTTCTCTTAGGCATTTTACCTGCAAAAATTAGGATTGGAAACTTTAGCTTCACCCAGTTTGGAATCACTTTGGTTAGACTTAAAACTATTAGAGTAGAGCTTTTCCTCATTTTAAACGTTTACTCATTCCTCATGAGATCGATATAAAGACTTAATTATGTATGCTACTTGGATAACATATATACTTAAATGTTTTCCTTTTTTTTATTAGCATTTCGCCCTGTACAAACAACACCAAGAATAGCATGGTAATAAAAAGGGAAGGTGATGACTAGGATTCAGAGTGGGCGGGGGAGTTGTAAAATAGTGTGTGATCTGGCTTCATATATTAATTACTTTTTTTTTGTTAAGGAAGAATTTTATTATACATTCAAATTTTTTGAGTTCTAATAGTTATAAGTTATAATTAATTAAGATTCATAAAAATAATTTTAAAGATAATATCACAAATAATTAATTGACATCCCCACCGTAAACATAATATTATCACTAATAAATACTTTACCTAAACTTTTGAATAATATTAATTATTACTTCAAAATAAAATTTTTATTCAATTAAAATACCAAAATTAACAATAGCTAACTATTATTACAAATTAAATTTTATGACCACCAAAAGTATTTTTTTTATTTTTTAAATTCAACTTCTTATAATCATACTAATATCATTATCTTTAAAAATAACTTTTTTACATTACAAACCAAGATTTTCATTACTAAATAATAGTGTTTAAATAAATTCATTGAATATGAACAAACATAAGAATCAAAAATATGAAAACAAGAAAGAAGTATAAATAAATAATAAGTAAATACATGGATCAAACAAAAAACAAAAAATCTACTCATTTAAATATAAAAAAAAACTAAAAAAATATATTAAGAAAAGGTAAAATCTACATAGAAATTGAGGATCGGATGAAATGGAAGTAAAAAAAATAATANAGGACATAATAGATAGTTTTCATTATGAGAAAATATTGTCAAGGCAATGTATGTTCGGGTGGAGGTGTAGATCGCTCCACTTTGCTTGCAAAACAGTGTGGTGTGATTCACTTGATGTATCTCCGGATGCTTAACGTAATATTAACTTGCTTGTTAGTTGTTTAAGAGTTCTAAGTTTTGTAAGTAGTAAGTAGTGAACCAACCTTTTAAGTAGTAAGTAGTAAGCCACGAGGTTGGTTTTATGGTATTAAGTGCTCGAATATTGTCATGTGACATGTAAAGTTTTAAATGACCAGTTATAATTGTTATGGCGTTATCATGATATTTGCCCATTTGATTTTTATTTATTATTTCTCATTGATAGCTATTTGTCAGGTATGACTCATATATCAGATAAGGAACAGATGCTGGTGCAGAGCGGAAGCATCTGTCCAATTGTTGAGATGAGAATGCTTAGGTGGATGAGTGGCTTTACACTTAGAAACAAAATGCAAAACAAATACATCTGTGAAAGATTGGTGTAGATTAGATATAGTCAACTTATATGGTTTTATTACATTAAAAGCTGACTCTTTGTTGACCCAGTCAGGAGAATATATGTTTTTGATTTGATTTATGTTAAGAGTGGCAGAGCTAGATCTTAAATGACTTGGGTGTGTATAAAATAATATTAATTCATTAGAATAAATGAAAATATGAAACTGATCAGTAAGACACAATGGAGAAAATGATTCAAGTAAAAACGACCACACTTAGTGGGATAAGCAGCGAAGCAAACTAGATGACAAGAGTGTTTGGAAGCACGGCTCATGTGTACATACTCGATAAGAAGCGAAGTAAACTAGATGACAAGTGTGACGAGTACATTTTCATCGGTTATAACTTCAACTCAAAAGGCTACAAGTTATACAATCCAAACACTATGACAACAATCATCAGCATGATGTCTAGTTTGATGAAGAAGGGGACCAACATGACGATCACTACAACTTCTGTAAGGATGAAGAAGAGGAGAAACCAATGATGGAGCAAGAAAAAGATGAGCCAATTACACCACCAACTACACCAACTACACGCACTCAAGAGAACCCATCATCTTCATCATCTTCAAGTGAAGGGTCAAGCAAAAAAGTACCACCTTCATAATTTTACAGTAAATTTATGAGGTAACAGAAAATCAAGACAATCTCACTCTCTTTTGCCAATTTTCTAATTGTGAACTCATAAATTTTCAAGAAGTCGTGCAAAGTAATAAATGAAAAAATGCAATGGACAAAGAAATCAAGGCAATCAAGAAGAATGATAAATGGGAGCTAGCTACACTTCCAACATGGCACAAGGCATATGGCATAAAGTGGGTGTACAAAGAAAAAAATAATGCAAAAGGAGAATTCAAGAAATATAAAGAAAGATTAATTACGAAAGGTAACAGCCAAATAGTTGGCATTGACTATGATGATGTATTTGCTCTTGTTGCTCAACTTGAAACTATAAGGCTATATATTTCGTTAGTAGCTCAAAATAGGTGGAAAAAACATCAAATGGATGTAAAGTCATCCTTTCTAAATTAAGTCCTTGAAAAGGAAGTCTACATTTAACAACCACCAGACTATAAAATCAAAGGGCAAGAGAACAAGATTTTGAAGTTGAAGAAGGCTCTCTTCAGAATAAAACAATCACCTAGGGCATGTAACAACTGCTTTGACAAGTATTTCCATGAGAATAACTTAATCAAATGCCCTTATGAGCATGCCCTCTACATCAATGTCAAGGATGGGGATATTTTTATAGTGTTCTTGTATGTGGCTGACTTGATCTTTACCGGAAGTAACCTAAACATGTTGAAGGAATTCAAGAAAGTGATGGCTAAAGAGTTCGAGATGTTAAACATTGCACAAATGGAATATTATCTTAGTATTGAAGTTAAGCAAAAGGAAGAAGGCATCTTTATTTCTCAAGAAATTTACAGAAAAGAAATAGTCAAGAAATTCAATTTGAATGAATGCAACCCAATAGGCACTCTGATAGAATACAGAGGTAAGTTATCCAAGAATGAGAAATGTGAAATGGTTAATCCAACCTTTTCCAAGAGATTGGTTGGAAACTTGTGTTACCTGACTTGCACTAGGTCAGACATTCTTTTTGTTGTTGGAATTGTTAGTCGTTATATGGAGACACCAACTATTGCTCACTTAAAGGCAGCTAAGAGTATTCTTCGTTATCAAAGTTACGATCGATTGTGACTTATTATATTCATCATCAAATGATTTCAAGCTTGTCAGCTATAGTGATAGTGAATGGGTCGAAGACTTGGATGAAAGATAATGTACTACAGGGTTCATGTTCTACATAAGACACTATTTTTACTTGAATGTCAAAGAAGCAATCAATCGTCGCCCTTTTTACTAGTGAAGTTAAGTATGTTGTTGTAACTTCATGTGTTTGTCATGCAATTTAGCTCCAAAATTTATTGATAGAGTTAAGATTGTCACAAGAAGAGCCAACAAAGATTTTGTCTATAGCAAGTCGGCTATTGCTTTGCCCAAGAGTCTTGTTTTCTATGATCAAAGTAAACGTATCGGCATACGCTATCATTTCATCATAGATGTAGCACTAGAAAGGATGTGCAAATAGAGTATGTGAAGACTCATGATCAAGTAGCTGATATATTCACCAAGCCCCTNCATCAATATTATAGTTTATATTGACAAAATATTTGTTAAAAATTATAACAAATAATCACAAATTATGAATGATTTGCTACAAAAATTTAATTTATCGAAATAATGTCGTCATTATTTTGTGTTTTTTCCTTTCATGAGAGTTTGTACACTATTTTGTTCACAAAGCTGTTAATTATCTTAGAACTAAAAAAAAAATTAAAAAAACTCAAATTTAACCAACACAAGTTGGCTCAAACTCCTTCTTTTCTTAAGCTAAGATAGATGCTAAGAACAAAGTTAATGAAAAGCTTGTGTAGAATGTGCACATAATTCCTAATTATGAAGTTCAAGGCTATATGATTTGATAATTAGCTTGATTAAATGGATATCTATCAAATTCATGAGTCCTTGATTTCTACCACACCTACTCTTCATTCTAGTTATCAAATATGATTTGGCTACCTCCTTAGAGAGACATCTCTTTGTCTCTTGTATTCTTTTCTTTGACATTTTCTCCATGAGAAAATGCAATAAGGAAGCATTCTTGGTCATTTTAAGCATGATAAACACACTCATGGTGGAGGATATGCTCGTTTAACCTAGTCTTTAGAGATATATACATTATTAACACTCAATTCCGTAAGTATATGTCACATGTTAAATAGTAGTAAATATAACTTTAGTCAATATATTATAATGTTTATAAAGTAACCTATTATATATTTGAGTAAATGCCTTACACTACTTATATATTTTATAAATGCATGACAGGAACTCTTAAAACTAATATTTTCCTCTTATAAATTCCTTCTCTATCGACCACAATAATATAATATATATATAATATATATAATCTATTTCTAATTAATTTATTGCCTCATATTTATCTAGAAAAGCAGATTAATGAATTTCAAAAAAGTATTTTTAAAAAAATATTTTGAAAAACTTTTATAATAGCAATTAACTTAGAAATTAATAGCTAAAATACACTTCAAATTTGAATCTTTTAGTTAGAGAGAAGAAGAAAACCCTCTCTACCAACTCCTAACATTTTCTACACGTTCATCTGCATTGACATGATAGCTTGCACGAGCTAACCGTGAAAGCCATTTGCTGCAAAATACAGCCAAAGCAGGCCATATCTTGTAGCAGATTTAAACGCGTATGTATATGGAAATCATTGTCGTATAAATAATAAGTCTGCTGTGTTCCCTTCGTTGCTGCCACTGCGAAGATATATACGAAGACACATAAATGAAGGAACAGTGAAGAAAACAACTTGTCTCTGTAGCTTTCTAGCTAACAGTACGTGGACCCAAGCAATCTACTCAGGTGAGATATGATGGTACCCTCTGATTTAAATATTTAATTTAGTGCTATTAAGTATGAATGATTCATTCATGGGATTCACATGTGGTTCTGATTTATTGGGCCCGGGTTACGAAGAAGAAATGGATTTATAAACTTCAGCCATTGGATTGTACTCTATTGGGTTTCTGTCATGTTCATTGTAAAAAGAGAATAACTTTGCAGTTCTTTTGGGAAGTAGCTACATGATTACTTTCTATTTTGCATGATTACACTGTTAAGATACATAAAGTTGTTCTTTTTATTGCTTAGTCGATCGTTTTTTGGGGATATATTGATAATTTATGGAGTGGGAGGTATTTATATGCTATGCATCATTTATCATTTAGTGGTACGTAGAATGGGAGATAAGGAGGGAGTGGTTGATGAGATGGGCATAATAGATAGTCTTCATTATGAGAAAATATTATCAAGACAATGTATGTTCGTGTGGAGGTGTAGATCGTACCATTTTGCTTGCAAAACAGTGTGGTGTGATCCACATTGATGTTTCTCCGCATGCTTAACGTAATATTAACTTGCTTGTTAGTTGTTCAAGAGTTCTAAGTTCTTTAAGTAGTAAGTAGTGAACCAACCTTTTAAGTAGTAAGTTGTAAGCCACGAGGTTGGTTTTACAGTATTAAGTGCTCAAATATTTTCATGTGTCGTGTAAAGTTTTAACTGATCACTTATAATTGTTACGGCGTTATCATGATATTTGTTCATTTGATTTTTATTTATTTCTTCTCATTGATAGCTCTTTGTTAGGTATGACTCATATATCATATAAGGAACAAATTTTGGAGCATATCAGAAGCATCTGTCCAATTGTTGAGATGAGAATGCTTAGGTGGACGAGTGACTTTACACTTAGAAACAAAATGAAAAGCAAATACATCTGTGAAAGATTGGTGTAGATTAGGTATAGTCAACTTATATGGTTTGATTACATTAGAAGCCGACTATTTGTTGACCCAGTCAGGAGAATATATGTTTTCGATTTGATTTATGTTAAGAGTAGCAGAGCTAGATCTTAAATGACTTTGGTGTGTATAAAATAATATTAATTCATTAGAATAAATGAAAATATGAAATTGATCAGTAAGACACAATGGAGAAAATGATTCAAGTAAAAACGACCACACTTAGTGGGATAAGCAGCGAAGCAAACTAGATGACAAGAGTGTTTGGAAGCACGGCCCATGTGTACATACTCGATAAGAAGCGAAGAAAACTAGATGACAAGTGTAACGAGTACATTTTCATCGGTTATAACTCCAGCTCAAAAGGCTGCAAGTTATACAATCCAAACACTATGACAACAATCATCAGCCATGATGTCTAGTTTGATGAGAAGGAGAATGGGTTTAGGACCAACATGACGATCACTACAACTTCTGTAAGGATGAAGAAGGGGAGAAACCAATGATGGAGCAAGAAAAAGATGAGCCAACTACACCACCAACTACACCAACTACAAGTACTCAAGAGAACCCATCATCTTCATCATCTTCAAGTGAAAGGTCAAGCAAAAAGGTACCACCTTCAGAATTTTACAGTAAATTTATGAGGTAAAAGAAAATCAAGACAATCTCACTCTCTTTTGCCAATTTTCTAATTGTGAACTCATATATTTTCAAGAAGTCGTGCAAAGTAATAAATGGAAAAATGCAATGGACCAAGAAATCAAAGCAATCAAGAAGAACGATAAATGGGAGCTAGCTACACTTCCAACATGGCACAAGGCATATGGCGTAAAGCGGGTGTACAAAGAAAAAGAGAATGCAAAAGGAGAATTCAAGAAATATAAACCAAGATTAATTACGAAAGGTTACAACCAAATAGTTGGCATCAACTATAATGATGTATTTGCTCTTGTTGCTCAACTTGAAACTATAAGGCTATATATTTCTTTGGTAGCTCAAAATAGATGGAAAAAAACATCAAATGGATGTAAAGTCATCCTTTCTAAATTAAGTCCTTGAAGAGGAAGTCTACATTTAACAACTACCTGACTATAAAGTCAAAGGACAAGAGGACAAGATTTTAAAGATGAAGAAGGCTCTCTTCAGAATAGAACAATCACCTAGGGGCATGTAACAACTACATCGACAAGTATTTCCACGAGAATAACTTCATCAAATGCCCTTATGTGCATGCCCTCTACATCAATGTCAAGGATGGGGATATTTTTATAGTGTGGTTGTATGTGGTTGACTTGATCTTCACTAGAAGTAACCTAAATATGTTCATAGAATTCAAGAAAGTGATGGCTAAAGAGTTCGAGATGTTGAAAATTGAAGAAATGGAATATTATCTTAGTATTGAAGTTAAGAAAAAGGAAGAATGCATCTTTATTTCTCAATAAATTTACAGAAAAGAAATGCTCAAGAAATTCAATTTGAATGAATGCAATCCCATAGGCACTCTGATAGAATACGGAGGCAAGTTATCCAAGAATGAGAATGGTGAAATGGTTAATCCAAACTTTTCCAAGAGCTTGGTTGAAAACTTGTGTTACCTGACTTGCACTAGGTCATACATTCTTTTTGTTGTTGGAATGGTTAAGTCGTCATATGGAGACACCAACTATTACTCACTTGAAGGCCGCCAAGAGTACTCTTCGTTATATGAAACTTACGATCGATTGTGACTTATTCCATTCATTATCAAATGATTTCAAGCTTGTCAACTATAGTGATAGTGAATGGGTCGGAGACTTGGATGAAAGAAAAAGTACTACAGGGTTCATGTTCTACATATGACACTATTTTTACTTGAATGTCAAAGAAGCAACCAATCGTCGCCCTTTTTACTTGTGAAGTTGAGTATATTGTTGTAACTTCATGTGTTTTTCATGCAATTTAGCTCTAAAATTTATTGATAGAGTTAAGATTGTCACAAGAAGAGCCAACAAAGATTTTGTCGATAGCAAGTCAGCTATCGCTTTGCCCAAGAATCTTGTTTTCTATGATCGAAGTAAGCATATCGGCATACACTATCATTTCATCAGAGAATGTATCACAAGAAAGGATGTGCAAATAGAGTATGTGAAGACTCATGATCAAGTAGCAGATATATTCACCAAGCCCCTCAAGCATGAATATTTTATCAGGATAAAAATATTGCTCGGGGTGACAAATCAAGTTTAAGAGGGGTGTTGAGAATTAAACTTGATTTAAATTTGGACTTTTAACTGAGCACATAATTTAGTAAAGTAATAAGAAAATTCAAGAGACTCATTTTATGAAAAAAAATTTAGAGAATTCTAGAGATATATTTTAAAGGAGTAATTTAGTGAATTCTAGAATATGTAATTAATAACTTTAGTAAATAAAGATAGGAGAGTATTCTAGAGAGTCGATAGATCCCATTGGATTGAATTGTGTTGACACAATACTAATGGAGTGTCACATATATAAATAGGTGTGATGTGTTTGAGTTTTGAATCAAATAGTATTAAGAAGTGTAAGATTGAAAAAAAAAAGTGAGTTTTTCAAGTGTTCATATTCTCTTTTAGCATTCCTCTCCTTACAATAGCATCTTATCTTCCGACAAGATCATGAAGAGAAAGCCTACCTGCCTTCATAGAACTTTATCATTGTGGTGATCTTCTTTAATCCAGCTCAAATTAAGTTCATCGGAGAGAAATGTGAATCTGACCAAATCAAATATACAACAAACACCTCTTTTTTTCGTTAAATTCCTCATAGCAGGATCAAAACTAGGGTGGACTCCAATCTTAATACTGAAGACGATGAAGTGATACATATTTGTTTTTTTTTTCTTTCATTCTTGTTCTTCTCTTCTTCGTCACCGCTCTTTGTTAATGTACTATTTTGTCTTCCTTTGTAATTTTTTTTTAATCCTATTGTTGAACCAAGGAATATAGTGTAAAATAATAGAGAAAGACTTTGAAATCAGATCCTTTGTAGTAGGTTTAACAACTCCTATTATATTTAATATTCTTTAATTATAAGAAATGCCAATTATACCCTTGATCTCTAGTTTTCAATCAAGTTTAGCTCGATTGATACTTGATCAACAGACTGACAAATCACCTTCTAATCCATTTGTTCATGTTCATGCGGCCTCTCGATCGATCAACCTCTACGTCAATCGTCTAGTCGGCCTACATACACTCGATTATTATACCCCTATATTTCTTTCATAAGCTAAAAATACGACAAAAGAGTCCTTTTGTTGCACACTTAATATATTCGTTCTTCTTCCCCTCCCCACTGCTATCGTGGCATTTCTCTTCTTAAAGCCTCAAAACTTAGCAATATGAGAGACGTGGAAGCAGTTGCATCGTGTTTTCCTCTCTTTTTTTTCCCCCTCGTTGGACGGGGCGAAGAGACCGTGGAAGACTGGCTATATAGGGAAATTTACATATATACCACAAAACTTTTATGTATTTATATATCTAACACCTTAAAATTTGATATTTACATTTATAATATATTGGCTTCATAAGATGATAATATTTTTTATGAAACGTTAAATATGCAAGTGAATATGAATGTTTGAGTGGTATATATGTAAATATATAAGAACTGTGTGTTAATTATGCAAATATCTCTTCGTTTTGATTGTTTATTCTATCCGTAGCGTTTTTATTTTATAACCGAGACTGTGGCATGCGTATACTATAAAACATTTTTTTATACTACACAATATTATATTATTGTAAGAGCAGCGGGATGGATATTTTTAAGTTTATTGTTATGGGGCTGTCAGAACGGTTCGTTGTCTGCGAACAGCTCATGTTTGGCTTATTCGCTAAGTTAATGAGCCGAATACGAATAACACGAACAAATATTTGTTCGTACGTGTTCGGTTCGTTTTGGCTTGACATACTACTAATCAATTATATATTTATTTTTGATGAGTAGTATTTTTCTTAAAATTTTGTTGACTACAAGACTACGAAGATTTATAATCAATTAAAAGTATTAATGAAGAATATAAAATAAAAAATATTAAATTAGATTCTATGTCAATCCTTAACAATTGATGACTGTGATTGAGGTTGTCAAAATGACTCTTTATTCGTGAACAGCTCGTGTTCGGCTCGCTAAGCAAACGAGCCGAACAAGAGCGAGCTCGTTTACACCCCCTAATTGTCTATGTATAAATATTTTCATGTGAAATCATTTTTAATTGCATAATCATTTTCTCTTGCCCACGAATTTCTCCGAATTGAACCATATCAGATAGAATTTATTATTACAAATAAATATAAAATCTAAGTCCCGGGCATTTATGCAATATAGTGCATTTATGAAGTATGTAAATGCATTGAAGCTATGTACAGTACGTACAAAAATGTGAACTCTGTCCACCTGACTGACTGAGCAAGCGTATCAGCTATCATTTAAGGAGACCAAAAGTGTATGTAACGAATTACATATATAACACCATCCATGGTGTATTTTATATTTTAAAATTTAAAATTATGATATGAAAGATTAAGGTGGTATAAATGTAAAAAATAAAATGTAGGTGGTAGCTAGATATGTAAATACATGTAATTTTGGGTGATATGTATGTTTAAAATATACATTAAAAAGCAATCTATTGAAATCTCTCCATTTGGATGTCCGAAAAATGGAGAGATCCCTCGTTGGGACATCTGTTGTTCCGGAGGCAACATTTTTCTAACATTCATCTATTGAAACTCAGATCAACAATGCACTTGTAATATTGTATTTTATGACACGGTCCNGTTGCAGTCGCTACCAAAAACCACAAATAAAATTTAATAATTATATGAATGTTTACATGATCTTTTATATATGTGCGCCATTTGGATGTCCGAAAAATGGAGAGATCCACCGTTGGGACAAATTAGACTGGAGGTAACATTTTTCTAACATTCGCCTATGGAAATTCTGATCAACAATGCTCTTGTAATATTGTATTTTATGACACGGTTCACAGAGACTTTATAGGACATCAATAAATTCATTATCCAGCATGAATCTCAAAATATGACATGAGTTTCGGGATATTCTTTTGAGTAAGAAATATTCAAGCTTTGATTAAAAGTTACACAAAGCTTTGATTTTAGCAAACTTATGGTCAAACTGACAGGCTCGACGAGATGGACCCAACGATACCAGTTCAGTTTGAGTCAAATCAATTTTCTTTGTTTTTTTATGGATAACTTTGTTCTAAGGCCTATTTCAATATTTTTTGGATGGATAACTTTGTTCTAAGGCCTTAGCAAATGAAATATTAATGATAAGCTTCTTAAAGATTTCCATAAATTTTAAAAATTTCTTATCAAACTTTTGTTGATGAAGTCTCTGAGGAAATGGAGGTGGTGATTTTTCCAAATCAATTTTCAGCATCGAAATAGGTCTTTTAGAATCTTTTGGAGCGTCCTCTTTTGATTCTTCAATTTCTTCTCTCTCTAGAATCTTTCGGAGCGTCCTCTTTTGATTCTTCAATTTCTTCTCTCTCTACTTCAATTTCTTTTTGAGCCCTACCTTCCAACTCTCTTCCGCTTCTAAGTTGAATGGCTTTTACTTGCTCTTTATTCTGGTTTTTAGATTTGTTTCAGTATTACTAGGAAGTGTTCCTTAGAATCTATTACTTAATGAATTTCCAATTTGTCCAAGTTGATTCTCAATATTTCTAATTATAGCTCATTAACTTTGTAATTGATTTCCCATTTGTCACACCACTTCTTTTATAAATAATTTCTTCTCCTTAAATTTTGGATTATTGTTCAAACCTAGAGGATAAGTAGATTTATAATTATTATTCCTTTGGTTGTTCCAATTTCTTAATGGGTTTACTTGATTGTTCCCTCATTGTTGATTATTACCTCCCGAAGTATTATTCCAATTGAAGTTGGGATTGTTCTTCCAACTTGAGTTAGAATAATTTGAATATGGGTTATTCTGCTTGTTAATTATGACATTCAAAGTTTCCAATGATGCTTGAGAATCTACCATTTGGCCTAATGAATTCTCTTCAATCAGAGGTGGAGGATATTTGAAGAGTGCACCAGAAAAATGGTTGATCTTTAGGAATAATGAGCATGTTGATATTGAGGGTTTTTGTGACTCTGACTAGGCAAGTTGTGCAGATGACAAGTGATCAATATAAGGATACTTCATGTTTGTAGGGGGCAACTTGGTCTCTTAGAAGAGCAAGAAATAGTCAGTGGTAGCAGGTCAACGGTAGAGGCGGAGTATAGGGCCTTGAAATTAGGGCTTGCTGAGATGATATGGTTGAGAGTCTTGTTGATCGAACTCATGGTGACCAAGGAACTCAAATGACGTTGCAGTGCAACAACAAGTCAACAATCAACATTGCCAACAACCCGGTGCAACACGATAGAGCCAATCATGTGGAGATTAATAGATTCTTCATCAAGAAAAAGCTGAATAATTGACTACTCCTCACTAAAGGACTTATTTCATTAAAGTTATCAAGATTATGTGACAAGATGGGCTTAGTGGATATCTTTTGCCCATCTTGCGGGGGAGTGTTGAGAGTTATGTGTAAAAAAATATTATTTGTGGGTTTATTTGTAAAAAGCTGGAACTTATTTAAGCTCATGCTATGAATGAAATAATTAGGTTTTTTGTACAATTTCTTTCTATTAAATCCTAACATAAATCATGTTGAAAGGCAGCTACCAAACACCCCATAAGAGTAGAAAGAAGAGTGAGAAATGCGAAGAGCTTCATGGAGGAGGTATGTGTCAGTGTCTTGGAGAAGTTATTCCTGGAGAAGTGTGAGTAGGCATTGCAATTAAGAATTTGGGGGATTGATTTCAAACCACAAAATCTCTTGTTCTCTACATATTATATGATCTCCTATGTGATTTCTCTTCCATATTCATCTCTAAGAATGAGTAAATTTAAAATGCAGTACATTCTCCCAAAAAACCACAAGATAATTCAACAAATTCACATCACCAAAAAACAAAGCTTGAGGATATTCCATCAATTTCCCCTTCAAATCTAAGCTGCCATAAAAGAAAAACTAGAGAAATAAGAAAAAAACTGAAACCAACAGTTTCACACAGGCCAAAAAGCAATTAAAAAATAATGACAGCCAAAGATGCTTTCACTAGAACATATAGGACTTTGAACACTTTAGTAATCACTTATCATAGTTGCTAATAATTGTTGTGAGGCGTTGGCATAGCTCTTTGGTATTCTAAAGCATCTCGATATAAAACCTACGCCTCTTCAATTTCCATCATCTCTTTCACTGGATTTTCTGTATCATCCAAAGCTGAAAATATACCGTCAATATGGGAAAAATATTACATACATAATAAGCATGTGCAGACATCCAATCAGGCTGTAATACGCATGGAGTACTTTCTAATTCTAATGTGTACGTTATACACATTTTATTGGTTGTCCATGCATACTTAATACTTATGTAATTTTTTTTCCGTCAATATGACATCGTCTCCACAAATAATAAAAGCTTTATCAACATATCCATCTCTCTCCTTGGATGATCCCGGTTTATTGCTCAAATCTACTTTAAAAGTTGATACAGGCCTTCACCATCATGTCCACCAATGTCAAATCCTGAACAACAGATTTTTATTTATTTATTTAGCTAGCTACTTCTAAATATGTCTTTTCAATGTAGTCAGACAAATTTTCTACTACCTTATCCTACAAATTTTTTTGGTGGATTGTGGTCTTGGACATCGATTCTATGAATTCCTTGGTAGTTTTCATGGTTGACAACCTCTCCTGAGCCCGCTGCAGTTTGCACTCAATCTCAGAGCATTTGGACTTCAGCCCTAAACATTTTGCCTTCTAGAACTTTCAATCACTGTTAATTGACCTTCACCAAGCCAGATAACATCCTAACCATAAAGTTTTTATTATTTATTTCATCGTAGCACTTTGTTGGGAACTTTTGTTGCTCATCAATGGTGGCCTTATATGCTTCTACTTTTTCTTTGGCTTGTTGAGTTTCTTATGCAAGATTTATTTTTAAATTTGTCGAGAAAAGATTGTCATGCCGAAGCTAGCTTTCGCATGCATGAGAGAGAGATGTAAGTCCTTTAAGAAGCTTTCTGGATCTCCTTATTCAATGAAGATGTTTAAATGGCTAGCCTGAGCTACAAAACAAGAGAAAGACCATCCTTAGAAATCTTAAAACATGATAATTCATTCAACTCTGTCAACAAAAGACAATTTTGTATATCTTAGATTCGATTTATTAAAAAATATCTCAAAAAGTTATTTAATCAAACAAATAACAAAGCTAGATAAAACTTTTACAATTTGATTCTATCAATGATAAAAAATTAAAATTATAAATGAAAGAAAGTCATTTTGATTTCATAAAATTGCCTTAAACATAGAGTTAATCGAATAATAAAATTGTGCAATTTAATCTATAGAAATAATATACCTCTGGTAATTGATTTGAGCACGTTTGTCATCGATTTTCAATATTCTAAACCTTTTTCCCTCTCCAATTGATTGTGTGTGCTTTACTTGAAAGAGAGTAGGCCAAGGACCCCGAACTTAATTAATTTCATATTATTTCTGCCCATTACAGAAAAACTACATTTGGAAGTTATTCTAACTACCTTTAATTAATATGGACCAATATAATTAATATTTAATAAAAGAATTAATTTCCCGTAACTAAATATTAAGTTACAGGAACAAACATTCTCCCACTTTTTCTAAATTCATATATCATGAGGACATGTTCTCTGAGATTGAGTATCATCTTTCCTGTATCACAATGATTATATTTCGTATACATATATGCATACTTCTAATAATAAACCCCTTATTTATTCTAGGTCCAACTCAATGATATTTTTCATACAAAGAAAATGTGCATACATAAATAACCAAAATATGAAAACATCACAACCAAATAGCATTTCACTAATAATATTCATCATTACAATGAAATCAACCAAAATAACCTAAACCCATATGGTCAACATAATCCTTGAACTTCTGTGGTGGCATGCATTTAGTCAATGGATTTGCTATCATCAATCCAGTGCTCATGTGCTCAATAACCATTGTATTTTCTTTAACATGTTCTATTTTGGCTACTTACATAACATCAATATGTTTGTTTTGACTAACATTTTTATTGTTCTTGATCAAAAACACTAAAGTTGAATTGTCACAATATATCATCATGTCCTAGATATAGAATCGACAAGTCTAAGCCATGAAATAAAACTCTTCAACCATATACCATGCGATGTAACCTTAAAGGAATTTTGCATATGGAACAACTATTTGTCCTTCTTCAATATATCTCCCTTAATACTTACAACAACTATCTGATCTCACAATCTTAATTTATTCTCCACATTGTTTCTCTACTTCTGTCTTGAAAACCTTAAAGACATTTAATGCTTCATTTTTATCATGAAGTGTGTAAAGATACATGTATCATAAGTAGTCATCAATAAAAGTGATGAAGTATTTAGGATCATGAAAATTCATATCCAAACAACAAATATTTGTATGTATGCTTTCCAATATGTCTGTACACATCTTGCATCTTTATTTGATTTGTTTGTTTACTCACCCTTTATGCAACTTATACAAATATCAAAGTAAGTGAAATTCAAAGCACAAAGTATCCCTTCATTCACTAATCTTTTATTTCTATCTATAGAGATATGTCATAATCTCCAGTGCCACAATATAGATAAACTTTTGTTTATAAAACATCCTTTAAGGTTAGCTTGAACATGCATCACATCATGAGTAAAGATATTTTGTAAATTAATATAGAAAAAACCATCAAACAATATATCATTCCATATAAATTTAGATTTATAATACAAACTAACAAAAAATTCTAAAAAGTCAAACAAAAACCCCAAAGTTATAGGTCTTGAAACTGGAATTAAGTTTCTAGAAAAACTAGGTACATAAAAAGCCTTTTCTAATTCCAAATTAAAATCACTACTAAGTACTATATAACATGTTCATGTAGCTTCTAGATGTGAGCGCATCTAGTTCCCTGAATGGATGTGTTGCTCACTTTACACAAGTTTCCTTAGGTTTTGCATTTCTTGTAAGATATTGCAAATGTGAATTCTAGAATCAAAATCAATCAACAAGTAAGATTGTTTTATCTTTCTTGTTAAGACAAGCCTTGAATTTGTTGCAATCCTTTTTCATGTCTCTCTTCTTTTTATAGAAGAAACATTTGGATTCCTCTTTGATTTCAGCTTGGGGTGGTATTTTAAATTTCCCTTCCTTCATAAATTGACTTTGGCTCCAATACTTTTCGTGTGTAGCTAACATTGCACTTTCACCCCTTTCCATAGCCAAACTTCCTTCCTCTTAAACACAAATGCTCATAAGTTCATTAATTGACAATTTATCTTTATGTGTTATAAGATATCTTGAAAAGACCATATTGTTGTGGAAGGGCGTCCAAAATACAGTGCATCAAAAAGACAAATTAAACTCAACAATCTTCAATTGAGATGCAATGTCCCGCATTTGCATATTATGCTCCTGCACATCTTTTATTACAGTTAGCTTCATGATTGAAAACTTAATTATTAGAATACAGGCAAGAGCTTTATCTGAAGTGATGAATTGTTCATTAATTGCCTTATATCGGTCTTTAACATTATTATGCTAATCAACTGAACCATGTGTACCAACAAATATCTCGTCTTTAAGAACAACAAACTGAGAGCCCGTTTGGGGCAGCTTATAAGTGCGGGCGGCGTTTTGAAAACGCCGCCATACCGTTTGGTTCGCACTTTTTGGTAGATTATTTAAAACAGCGTTTTGTATTTCCTAAAAGACGCGGACCGCGGGCTGACCCCCGCGGTCCGCGTTTCGCGAATTTTATTACCCCATTAACCCCTGTTCCCTCGTTCGAAGCCCGCTCGTTCGAAGCTGCCGCGACCTGATCTTCTTCTCCGCTCGTTCGAAGCCTCTCCCGATAGCATTCCTCCTTTTTCCTTCCTCTTCCGCGNAAGTCTGTTGTGTTCCCTTCGTTGCTGCCACTGCGAAGATATATACGAAGACACATAAATGAATGAACAGTGAAGAAAAACAACTNTTTTATGGCACATTTGAATCCAGCCTTTGATCAGAGAAGATCTATTATCCTAGCTCAGGCGATTATTCCTACACTAGATGAGGGCATTGTTGCAATAAAACAGGAGAAAAGCCACATGAAGCTACACTCTTAGCTGAGTAGATTCTCGGGTATATGATCAGTATTAATTGTTGTAAGCTCATATATGCTAAGTGTATAGGGGGAGATTGGAAAGTGCTACAANCCTAAATAGCATAAAATATTTGAATACAATTTATATGTATTTATTTTATGACTAGATTGTGATTTAATTAGGATTTTTTTTCAAATAATGTTGTTATTTTCATCATGATTGATATATTTTTCATTATTATCAATGAAATGTTGGTATTTTTATTGTTTATTATTAATAATTAACATTTTTCTATAATATGCCATTAGTGTTTCTTTGTTATAGGAATTTGAATAGTTATAGTTTTAGCATATGATTTTTTTTTTGGAATCAAAGCTATGTGAATGACAGATATTTCATCACAACATCATTATTATAGTTTATATTGACAAAATATTTGTTAAAAATTATAACAAATAATCACAAGTTATGAATGATTGTCTACAAAAATTTAATTTATCCAAATAATATCGTCATTATTTTGTGTTTCCTCCTTTCATGAGAGTTTGTACACTCCTCATTCTAGTTATCAAATATGATTTGGCTACCTCCTTTGAGAGACATCTCTTTGTCTTTTGTATTCTTTTCTTTGACATTTTCTCCATTAGAAAATGCAATAAGGAAGCATTCTTGGTCACTTTAAGCATGATAAACACACTCATGGTGGAGGATATGCTCGTTTAACCTAGCCTTTAGAGATATATACATTATTAACACTCAATTCCGTAAGTATATATCACATGTTAAATAGTAGCAAATATAACTTTAGTCAATATCTTATAATGTTTATAAAATAACCTATTATATATTTTGAGTAAATGCCTTACACTACTTATATATTTTATAAATGCATGACAGGAACTCTTAAAACTAATATTTTCCTCTTATAAATTCCTTCTCTATCGACCACAATAATATAATATATATAATATATATAATCTATTTCTAATTAATTTATTGCCTCATATTTATCTAGAAAAACAGATTAATAAATTTCAAAAAATATTTTTTAAAAAATATTTTGAAAAACTTTTATGATAGCAATTAACTTAGAAATTAATAGCTAAAATACACTTCAAATTTGAATCTTTTAGTTAGAGAGAAGAAGAAAACCCTCTCTACCAACTCCTAACATTTTCTACACGTTCATCTGCATTGACATGATAGCTTGCACGAGCTAACCGTGAAAGCCATTTGCTGCAAAATACAGCCAAAGCAGGCCATATCTTGTAGCAGATTTAAACGCGTATGTATATGGAAATCATTGTCGTATAAATAATAAGTCTG
>JXCR01080662.1:0-13296 GCA_002079205.1 Phalaenopsis hybrid cultivar
GCTTTTTCCGTAATTTAGGATTAAAATAGCATCTCACAAATATTTAAGGAGATCATTTTGATACTTTTCTCTGTAAACAAATGTTAAAGCAAGCATGTGGACAACTGAACTAAAACACATGCACTGCTGCATAATTGGCATATAAACAGGCAAATATATAGAGAAAGCATAAGTAAATGCACAATAACATTAAATAAAATTAGCATTGTGAAAAGTATTTAGTTTATTGTATATATACTTCTACTCCATTGATTCGTGATGAGTCTTGAAATTGATGTTAACGCTGGTCATAATAAATCTTTTTTTCAACTTCAAAGAAGGTTATGTTTCTATTTACCTGCTTCCAATTCTATAGTTTTCATATGACTTCAATGTTCCTGTCATATTGAAGCATTTTACAGTGCAAACACTTTGCAACATTATATTATGGGAAGCAATTACATAAGAAACAAATACGATTAATTTTCATTCTTCACATCCAAGATCATCTCAAAGTCACCTTAATTTTCATCAAATTAACTTTCGAGTCTCTATGATATTCTCGCACAAAAACTTCAAAGGCAAATTTCAACTTAATCATCCAAATTTAAAGTTATAGCTTCAGTAATGTTTGCATTATTTTGTATAATAGGCTAAGAGCATCTAAACCTTGTTGACGTCAATGTAACTCCCAAGACTCAACTCGATCAAATATAAAGAAAATAGTAGATAACCTTGAACCAATGCAAAGAGTATGGTTGAAACACACATGCAAAGCAAATCCAACTAACCATCAATCATTCTGCAAATGGACTTTGCCAACTAGTTCAAAATATTGAAGATACCAAAGAAGAATGTCCAAATTTTCGTCACATCATGCAGCAAAATAAACAGAAAATCAAACTGAAATTACCAAAAATGTTACTTGCTCGCAAGACAAGCTGCACTAAAGAGCATTAAAAAACACAAAAAAGGACCTCTCAAATCACCAAATGACTAATTGACAATATATCAGACTACGAACATGAAATCACACAAATCGAGTCAAATTGCAACGGTCGCCATAAAAATCAATTGAACATCATTTGTTCCCAAAACAAACCGCACCAATGCATTTGAAACATTATAATTACCTAAAGAGAATACCTATATTGTCCAAATTTCCACATAAATGTGAAACACAAAATTTGCCCACACATGNGACAAACATGAAATCACACAAATCGAGTCAAATTGCAACGGTAGCCATAAAAATCAATTGAACATCATTTGTTCCCAAAACGAACCGCACCAATGCATTTGAAACATTATAATTGCCTAAAGAGAATACCTATATTGTCCAAATTTCCACATAAATGTGAAACACAAAATTTGCCCACACATGTGGCCAATAATAAAATTTGGGACACATGAGGAATGATGAACTACATGAAAATATCGATACATATTTCAATTTTAAGTTCCTTTAAATAAAATTGTCTGTGTGTGTGAATAATAAATCAAATTATTAAAAAATAAATAAAAAATCAAGCCTAATCACGAGGCCCATCCTTGTAAGCTTTAGTCGAATCCAACTAATCCCCTTACCTACCCATCTTTGTAACTATAGCATCACAGGTGGGGTCCCTTACTTAAACTATCATGAGACAAAAGAAGTATAATAACCTAAAACAGTCACCCAAACCCAGTCTCCAAGAATAACAACCCTATTTGCTCTTCTCAGTGCCTCTTACGCAACCTAAAGCCCCAAAGCCTGTTCCCTGCATAACTCCCAAACTCCTCTCACACGGCTCTCCACTACCACTGCTTGTAGTCCGCCTACCCCACTCTCCTTTCCTTTGACTCACTCACCACTTTTTTTCATTTGCACCTCTTAACTAGAATACAACAAACCCAACAGCCACTCAGCCTAAAGTCACATATCACTCCCGTATCAAGCCCTTTGTACATTAGCCCCATCCTTCATACATTATCATAGCCCCAAACAATCCCCTATCACTTGCAAGCAACCTCCTATTCCCCAAACTCTCATGCGCTACACCATCATGCAATAGACAACTCTAATACACCTTGTTGTCGAACTCAGTGACAACCGCCTGTCTCACCGAATCTCTCTCCTCACCTCCCTTTCTCTCTAAACAAAGAGAAATCACCTCGAAATCTCTCTACCCTCTCATTTTCTCTACTCCCGTCTCTCTCTCCAATTTTCTCCCTAAGAAACAGAAACTTCAAAATTTTTGCTCTCTAAGAATATTTTTTCTCTAAGAGAGTATTTGTTTTGAAGTAAATTGGGTGTAAAGTAAAATAAATGCAAGACTTTTAACTTTTTCTGGTTTGATGTAGAAGTAAAATACAATTTTAAAGTAGTAGAAATACACTCGAGAGCTTAAAAGTACATTACTTTAAAATCGCCCGAATTCTGTATAAAACGAACTCACCGAGGGAGAAACTTCAAGCTCTTGTCTACGCAATCTTCCGCGAGCTCCGGTCATCGCATTCTCCCCCAAGCTCACGAGATATTTTGTGAGACGCTACTGCGAACACTTCTTGCCTCGCTACATTCATTAGCATAGCTTCAGCTTTACACAAGCTTCCCCAACCCCGTGGTATCGAAGTTAGCTTTTCATCATTTGCTCGCAATATTCCTTGTGAAATACCACTGTTAAAAGCTACCAAGTGAACCCTTCTTGCTTCACCACCTTCGATTCCATCACGAGATGTCTTTGTATTTTTGCTCGTTGAAGCCTTAGGTCATTAGCAAGTTCAGTAATGCCTTTAAAATCTGCCTTAGAAAGTAGTTCATCAGAATTAATATTTAGTGGTTGATATTTATTGGAAAATTATATGGAACAATTAAATCATGAATAATGTGAATCATTGCAGTGGCAGTGTCTTCTTTCTCCTTTTGCATCAAGTATCCTAACATAATTATTTTATTTCACCGCTTGTACCTTTGTTTCAATTCAGCACCTGCCTCCTTATTTTTGGATTGGTTTTCAGAGAAGGCTACAACGAGTTATATAATCTAGGGATTCTCTTGGATGGCCCTGCTATGCTTTTCTACATATACAAATTCGATCCTAACTATCCTTGGCAACCAATATACTCTACTACTTGGGTCTACTGCCTTTTTTGTTAGCGCATTATTCGCCTCTTTATGTTTACTCTGAGCCTTACTTTCTCAAAAAAGGAATTTAAATACATACCACAAAATTCTTACGTATTTTCATATCTAACACCTTAATTTTAAACATAATCATTAATATAATCAAAAGTAAATTTCCATTCCATTATTTTACTAGCAAATTATAAGAACCACGTCACCTAAAGAGCATGTATACACTGTTACAATTCATAACAAAAAAATTTGAACATGTCTTTCGCATTTTAACTGTCAAACAACAACCATTCAGATAACAAGTGACATGTCAAAAAGCAAAGACAGCACAAGAAAAATGGTGATGAATACAGAGTAGAAATTGTATGAACATGAGCATACGAGTTTAAGCTTCTCTCGTGAACTTCATCAAGAATTATAACTGAATATTGATTCAATTCTGGATTAGAGAGGCTTTCACGGAGAAGAACACCATCAGTGAGATACCTGGGAACTCCAAGCAAGGGGAGTCAAGAATATGTGTTCATATACAAATACAAGATTCTGATCAGTAAAACATCACGAAATTGTTCATAAAGGAGATCTCACTTGATGCAAGTTTTAGCTGATGTCCGATCTTCAAACCGAATGGCATAGCCCACTTCTTCACCGAGCTGCACGCCAACTTCTAATGCCACCCTCCTTCAGGCAGAACAAGAGATTAAACAAGCCAGTGAAGCAAACATAAAATAATTATAAAAAACTTCCAAATAAGATGATGTGACGAAGTGAAGGTAAACAACTAGATTCTGATTAACCCAAAGAAGTAGATTTTCATTTCCAAACCGACTTCATTAAGTGCTTGATTTCATGATGGAAAGCATCTCAATCAAGGTGAAAAAACAAACATTTAACAATATCACAATTCAATGCTCAAATAATCCCTTGTGAATGCAGATCCTCCCTCACAACAAGCAATAGTTCTCCACTAATTTGATCAAGCTTTTCAGTGCCTTGCTTTCAAAAAACGGTTCAAAAACAAGTTCTAGTCTCGCAGAAATCATGCAACAGACGGCACTCTGTTGGATAAGCACCTTCTCCATTGTCTCCCAACCTCGAGTCATTCATATGCAAAGCAGTTTTTTCAACTCTAGAAAACAGTGACATCATTTCGCACCAAATAATACAACACGGTTACATATCATTACTAAGTGAAGCCTACGCCTTCTAATAATTCATTTTGAGCTGCAATTTGGAAATTATTGAATATATACAATTGGAATAGATCCAAAAACAAGATTGAACAAAATAAGAATAGTGCATTACCATATTTTTTTCAATTTTTCAAAGCATTCTTATGCTATATAAAGAAAGCAGAGGAAGCAAAGCATGTACACATGACATTCTGTGATGAAAAAATATCTGAAGGCAATCGATTAATGTTGAAGAGCTTGAATGATCCAATTTCATTGACTAAATTAAAAGCCAGTTAATAATGGCGCTCTAATAGTTGCAATCATTCTGTTACAGCAACTATGGCATAAGGTTATGTATATCTTTCTGTTCCTAACATCATATTTAATACAGGACCTGCTGTATTGTAGGTACCCAGTAACGTGGTATTCGTTTTGACAAGCTTTTTTGCCTGTGTTCTTGAAGGAATAACCCATGGTAGTATAAGATGATTTCAAGAGAAAAAGGATCTTAGAATAAAAACAAAGATGCAAGCAACAAATCAAAAAAATGTCATGAAATAAACCAGTAGGTTCTTAAGAACACATGAAGTTCCATATAAATTATAACCTTCATTTAAACAACCAAGAAGCCTGACATCAATTCCTTAGCTAGCCAACCAGACTTCAGGCATTTAATTAGATATAAGAGAATACAGAATAATCGGTTTGGGAACTGGCCCAAATAAGCAAGGATAATAGGAAACACAAAGTGCGGCAATGGCAAAATTTTAGAAAATGACACTATAAATGTAAATTATGGAATTCGGTAAAATAAAAAATAAGATTTAAAAGTAGGTACAGTTGTCCATTTAACACTGTTGCATGCTGACGTGGAATGTGAGGTTTATTTTTTTTCGTTTCCGGAATCAGCACTTCACTTTTTTTTTACCTTTCACAGAACCTTTTTTTTCCCTTTCATGTGACTATGTGATTAAAGCTTTTCTTTTTTTTTTAACTTGTGCCTCATGCAACTAAGAGATTTTTATTTTTTTCTTCCCAGTTGCTTCCATGCCGTCGAGCAAGTGCTAATGCTTAAGAAGTTCTGAAAATCTTAAATTTTATTTAACCAAATTTAATATTTATCAAGATTAATGTTTCCTGAACACGAGAAGATGTTAAAATTATTTTANGTCAATTTAACACTGTTGCATGCTGATGTGGAATGTGAGGTTTATTTTTTTTCGTTTCCGGAATCAGCACTTCACTTTTTTTTAACCTTTCACAGAACCTTTTTTTTCCCTTTCATGTGACTATGTGATTAAAGCTTTTCTTTTTTTTTTTAACTTGTGCCTCATGCAACTAAGATATTTTTATTTTTTTCTTCCTAGTTGCTTCCATGCCGTCGAGCAAGTGCTAATGCTTAAGAAGTTCTGAAAATCTTAAATTTCATTTAACCAAATTTAATATTTATCAAGATTAATGTTTCCTGAACACGAGAAGATGTTAAAATTATTTTAGAACATCTATTTTATTTGTGTCATGAGCATTGCATAAATGCGAGAGTTATAAAATTTAATTTTAACAGATAAGCACATTTAAATTTTGTAGTGCTTGTTATGGATTAATTAATTTATAAATTTAGATTTGATGTTTTGAATAAAACTAGGGGTATTTACGTATATACCACCCCATTCTTATAAGATGTTTTTATTATTTTCTATTAACAGGAATGACAACAAGATTGATTGATTTATAAAAAATACACACACACACAAGCCTTGGTTGTTTCTAAATTATAGAATTTTAGTTTTTTTTTTTTTTTTCAGTGACCACAAAACATTGTTTTTTTATTTNTAAATTTCAAAAATAATTTTATATTTACCTATTTAATGCTTGAACTTCAAATTTTTATATGTGCAGCACTTTATTTACACCTAAAAGGTATATTTTACTTTTAACTAGTTATTAATAATAATTTATTTTGATGTGATATCAAATGTTGAATTGTGNTTTACATATTTAATGCTTGAACTTCAAATTTTTATATGTGCAGCACTTTATTTACACCTGAAAGGAATATTTTACTTTTAAATAGTTATTAATAATAATTTATTTTGATGTGATATCAAATGTTGAATTGTGGTGAATAAATAGGAATTAAGTGGTATGTATGTAAACATCATTGGGAATGCTTATGATATGTGTTGCTTAAACTATGTGACTTAAATTAAATGAAGTATGGAAATACAACAACAATAACAACAACAACAACAACAACAAGCCTTTATCCCACTAAGTGGGGTCATGGAGTCAACTGCATGAATCTTTTNCAACAACAACAACAACAACAACAAGCCTTTATCCCACTAAGTGGGGTCATGGAGTCAACTGCATGAATCTTTTTTCTCCGTTGTGTCGTATTGAGTGTCATATTTTCATTTAATTCTAAATTCTAATAGATTAAGAACATTTTTTTATACAATATGCCCAGTCTTTTAAGGTCTACCACTGTCTTTCTTTGCATCAGTTGAAGCTAAAACATCTACTCTCCTAACAAGATTATCGGATGGTCGACGTTTAAGGTGACCAAACCATCTAAGACAACTCTTTCAAATATTGCCCGTCACTGGAGCTACACAAACCCTATCACAGATATATTCATTATGCATTTTGTCGCTAAGTGTCAAGCCACTCATCCACCTAAGCATTCTCATCTCAACAATACTTAACTTTGTTTTATGCTTCTCTTTTAAAGCCCAACATTTTGTTCCATAGAGCATTGCATATCTCACCACCATCTTATAAAATTTTACTTTTAGTTTAGGCGGTACTTTTCTATCACACAGTAGACCAGAAGCATTCCTCCACTTCGACCAACCAACTTGAATTCTACTAATAACGTCCCCATCTATATCATCATCACTTTGAACAACAGACACAAGATATATAGAACGTTCACATCTTTTAATGAATTGATCACCCATCGTTACAGCTTTGCCAGTAGAGCTACTACTACTAAAATTATATTCCTTTATTCAAATTTAGTTCTACTCAAACGAAGACATTTAGACTCTAATGTAGACCTCCATAATTTATGTTTTTTTCTGAACTCTTTCTCTAGTCTTATCAACAACAAGGATATCATCAGCGAAAAGTATACACCAAGGTACATCCTCCTATAAATGTTCAGTAAGAGCATTCATATCTAAAGCAAAAAGATATGGGCTTAAAAACGATCTCTAATGTAATCCAACTGAAATAGGAAAATACTTGGTCAATCCACCTTCAATTCAAACAAAATTAACAGCTTTAGCATACATATCTTTAATGACTTGAATATGAGTCCTATTAGAACATTTTTTCTCTAGAACACTCCACGGAACGTCTCTTGGAACCTTATCATAAATTTTTTTCTAAATCAATAAAAATCATATGTGAACCCTCTTTATTATCTCACTACTTCTCCATCAAACCTCTCAATAAATGTATAGCTTCCATAATAGACCTGTCCAGCATAAATTCAAACTGATTATGAGAAATATTTGTATCAATTCTTAACTTATGTTCAATTACTCTCTTTCATAATAATAAAGTATGACATATCAGCTTAATTCCACTACAATTTGCACACTCTTGTGTATCTCCTTTATTCTCAAAAATGGGGACCAAAATACTCTTCATCCACTCCTCAAGCATCTTTTAGTTTTTAAAACAATATTAAGGATTTTAGTAAGCCACAAAACTCTCAAATCTCCTAAATGCTATCACACTTAAATTGGGATATCATCAGGTCATACTGATTTTTCAACCTTAGTTCTCTTTACAGCCTACTCAACTTTTTTTTACTAATGCTACGGAAAAAATAAAATGTTTTATTATTATTAACAATATTAAAATCACTAAGATCGATCTTATGTCCAAAAATTTCATTGAAAATTTTATCAAAATAACTCACTCATGTTGAATACCTTCATCTAAGACAAATACTTTTTTTTTATTTTGATCTTTAATACAATTTGCTCGAGTTAAATCTTTAATTTCTTTTCACTTTGTTTGACTAATTTATACATATATTTTTCTCCCTCTTTAGTATCTAATTTATTATAAAAATCACTAAAAACAAAAATTTTAACATCACAGATTGTTCTCTTAGATTCTCTATATGCCGCCTTATATTTTTTCAAATTTTCTAAGCTTTTATATTTAAATTAATTTTAATAACACAACTTCTTATATTTTATCCTTTTTTGCACTTATTATTCCATAACTAACTATTTTTATTTATAGAAATTTTTTTTTCATTCTCCAAGTACATCTTTTGTCATTTGTTTAATAGTGTTTGTTATTTTATCTTACAAAGAATTTACTTCTTTATGAACATTCCAAATCTTGTAATCTTGAAGTTTACCTTAAAAATAATTTTATTTGTCTTTTAGGTGCTTTCATGTAGTTTTATGACATGATTCCAAGTATTATTTATCTTACAGCTCATCATCTTAAAATTCAAACTAATAATCAATGTTGAGTACTTAAATTTTCACTTGGAATGACCTTACAATGTTTACATTTTCGACAATCTCTTCTTATGAGAAAATAATCAATTTATGTTTTATTAAATCCATTCTTATAAGTAATAACATGTCCATCTCTTTTCTTAAATAAAGTAATAACAAAAACAAATCAAACGCTAAAGCAAAATCTATAGTTCTACCTTCTTCATTAATCACTCCAAAACCTTAGCCACCATGAATATTTCTAAAATCTTCTACCACTCTACCAATATGTCCATTTAAATCTCCTCCTATAAAATTTTTTTCTTCAACATGTATCATTTGTACTATTTTTTTAGAATCGATATCTAAACCTACTTAAGGAGCATAAGCACTTATAACATTAAAAATCTTAGTATCAACAACAATCTTAAGGGATATAACTCTATCTCCAATTATATTAATTTTTATAATATTATCTTTCAAACTCTTATCTATGTTTACACCTACACTATTTCTAGTCGACTACCACATAAATTGGGTGGTATATATGTAAATGCCCCTAAAAAAGTAAAAGAAAAAAACTTTGACACCACTCACGCTTCCGCTATTCCTTCAAGGACTCTACTCTCTTCTTTCACGAAGAGAAAGACTGCTCTTCTTTCGGAAAGAAAAAAAAAATGATAAAAAAAATTATTGCATAATCACAGGTTAAACGTCCAATTGTGCGCCAGCATGCGCACAGTAACCAATTTAACGGGTGGTTGTGCCTAAAAACAAAAGTTTATTTTTTAATACTGTGAACCTTAATTTCATTTATATGAGTGCTAGGTTTTTAAAATTTGTCGAGTAGCAAGATCCTCCAATCCGGAAAAATATACTAAAGTTCTAGATTTGCATACATCATTCAAAAAAAAAGTAGATGTTTCCTTCAAGATATTCACAACGAAAAAAACAATGGCTAGCAAATTTTGAATATGACACTTGTGAATTCTTAACAGTTTTAAAAAGAAAATATGAAGTTTGACGTGACCCAGACATGTGAGAGAAATAATGTACATTAAATATCAAAAATATCATGCAACAAGAATGAATAAAAACTCAAAGCATACAGAAAAAAAAATTACAACAAAGTTTAATCTGGCAAGGCTCACACCAAGCGAAAATAAAGCATACAACAATTTAGGTCAAAGCGGGCAAAATTCAAATGAAGTGCTTCATCATGTCTCAAAGTAATTATAATAACCTTACAAAAATTTTCAAAGCATGGCCATAACAGTAAATGCTAACAAGCTCATAAAGTATGTTTAGCAGATAAAAAAAAATTAATTATGTTTAGAAAATATAACACGAACGAGAAGTTTCTTTAGAAAATACCAACAACCCTATCAAAAATAGCTGATGCACTCCATCACTGAATCCACCTACTAAAGCGCTCAATTTCACTCAATTAGTACTCTGCAATCTAACATAGATAACAAATTTTAACTACAACTTCTAAAAAAATCTCAATATTTGTTGTTGAACCTAAGAATTGTTTAGTTGCAAGTATTTAGAATATGGTCATATTTCAAATACAGTGTAAAGTAAATAACAAATATTAAAAAAATTCAAGAAATTATTGATTTAAGCTTGGTTAAGAGTAAAATGAATTTAAATATTTTTATAAAAAACTTATCTTAATTTATTAGAATTAAATAAAAATGACACTCAATTGGACACAATGGAGAAGAAGGATTCACAGAGCCAACCCCACTTTGCGGAATAAACTCTTCTTGTTGTTGTTATTGTAGTATTAAAACATATTTTTAATAAAGCAAGACGCAGGTCGAAGGAGACCAGATTGGTAATGATGAATAGGGTCGGCATGGTGGTAGCAATGGCATTGCTATGGAGCCGATTGGCTAACAATAATGTAATGTAATTAATCCAAAATCATAAGTAGTTCTTTGTTATCTTTTATGTAATCTACATTTGAAGTCCACATTCGACTTCTTAAGAGATGGTCATGACAGGAAAGTAAAAAATAAGAGGAAACTAAAAGGCATTGAAGGAGAGGAAGAAAATTTTGCATGAGGGGGAGTCAATTTTAAGGTAAGAATTTCCATCGGTAGTTAGTTTATGCCGAAATTAAGTTTTATTCAAGAATTTCATATAATCAAATAAAGTTGGTATTTCTAGAAGATTTAAATAAGGAGGCAAGCTCAAGGCAAGCTTAGGAAAGCTATTCATTGTGAGGCTAGTCCAACATCTAAAATAATATATTCATTTGCTAAATGAAGAAGTAGATTATATGTAGGGCACTAGGGCAATAATTGTTATTGCATATTATTATATAATATTTGTTGTATATTTTTATTTAGAAATTATTTTATATTGAGCATAACTATTACAGTCATCCTGATTTAATGATGCAAATGAACACATATTTAGCTTAAATTTACAGTATTTCATAGAATTACAATTGAAAATACAATTTGATGATTATTATATGTCAGACTGTACTTCTTGTGCATATTGATAATGTAATTGTTGAAGTTATATTAAACTTAAGAAATAAAAGCAAGTGAAAATGATTACAGTTGGTAATATTGATAGAGAGAATGTCATATTTATCGTGATAGGTGTACAAAAAATGTATCGATAACTTTAAAAGAAAAGGCAAGATTTTTTATAAGATGTGCCTTGATAGGTAAATTATTGAATTCCCAACTCTTTAAATTAAGGTTGCAGAACAATTAGTATTAGGGGGTCCTTGATAAATTAAAATGTTAGAACGACCAATTTTCATCAGCAACTTATGTTTTAAAAATTGGGTGATAACCCAATAAAAAAAATAATAATTCAAAGCTCATCCAAATATAATATGACACTTCTAAGACAAAGAAAGTGTAAAATAAAATGAAAGAATTGTCAGTAAAAGTATTATTATTATCACAGCTTCTTATAATGCATTTAAATTATATTTTTTACACATTTAAGTATTTAAGAATGTTTATTATTATTATTGTTGTTGTTGTCGATGTCGTCGTTGCTATTCAATGTTTAAAATAGCACAATAGCGTAGTGAGGTATTTTTAGGCCGTGTGATGAGACGTAAGCTCGAGATAATTGAAGGCGTATTCCTCAAAATTTAAAAATTGCATAAAAATTAATATATTAAGTTGAAAGTATATCATAAAAGATAACATATTAATATCATAACCTATTAATTTATTAAAAAGCAATATATTAACGTCCTTATATAACAGAAATAATAAACTGTTCAAAGCAAAGAACAGCATGTCAACATCCAAATATAAATAATTAAATATAAATGATAATTATACAAATATCAAAAATAAGACATAGTAGCATAATAATTAAAAAAAAATTCAATAAAAATAATCTCTCTCATTCCCACTATCCTTCATAGAAATAAGAACATAACAAGTCACTAATGTTAGAATTTTTAAATTCAAAAGTTTTCATCATTCTTGTTACTTAGTCTTCTTTGGAATCATCGGCATAACAATTTATTTTCTATCTCATTTTATTCTCAATTATATTCATATTAGTTTTCATCATTCTTATCTCTTAATAAGTCTTCGATAGAGTCATCAACATAAATATTTATTCTCTCTCATTTTATCCGAAATTATATTTGTATTCTCTAATTTATCCTACTCATCTTAAATTTCAATCATCTTCCTCTTATTTAACTAATATTGATATTTATGAAATTTTAAAATAATGAGAATATTGACAGTAACAACCTAATTACATCCTCAATTTTATAATATATATGAAAACAAAGAAAGTTATTAAGTTATATTTTATTTATACTTGGTTTGATGAAAATCTTATATCTAATTGTGCACACCTCACAAGAACTGAGGCGAGGTGCACATTAAGATGAGCCTCATATTATGTGAGGGGTACGCCACATGTTGCATCTAACGAGGCAAGAGCCTCATTATGAAATTTTCAAAAAAGCATTGACGTTGGCCTCATATTGCACAATTTTAAACCAGGGTTACTCATGTAGCTACTAATCAGGATATCAGCAAAATAACATCAGTTGATCTTTACCAAGCCTTCCGAACCAAAACAAGTGAGCAAGCCCAAGTTAATCCGTCATCCCTCATTTCTATCGAAGCTTGACTTGTTTTAAAAGCTTAACGTAAAATAAGATACGCTGCTATTTTGGGCTATGTCTTCTATCACTTAAATGTTATTACCAAGATCAACTGCATGTTGAGCATTGGTTAAAGAAGTATCAATTATCCATTCACTGGCACATTTCCCAAGGCATATGCTATTTAAATACCAAAACTCGATTTTCCGCATTATTCAGTGAAGAAAGAGCCTTAAGAATTCTCTAAAATCCCTCAACATAAACCTCTTAGATAAGTGAATTCCAACAAAAAAATGGAAATTAACTCTTTTTATTTCCTTCTTGAAATTGTTCAAACAAAACGGGAAATAGAACATGGAACGTAAAGTATTTAAAGTTAGTAGAACTCAAAATCATTATCGACATTATGCGCAAGTTGAAATAGAGCAGATTAGGAAA
>JXCR01080678.1:19528-33164 GCA_002079205.1 Phalaenopsis hybrid cultivar
TTCAACTCCAAAAAGTTAGCAAAGTGCATAAATGAGGCCAGGATGTCCCAGACCTCCACTTGATTCACTCTTTGTCGTGGTCAATATATTCTTATAAATAATTCTCCTTACATTTATAGTTTGATTATTCTGAATACAGAAATTCAGAAAAGCTCTATCTCTTGTTACCTCACTATGGTGATAGATAGGTAACAGAGTAGAGGAAATAAAATAATTTCACGCTTTAGAAGTGGCATTCAACATGAAAGCAGAAAAATTTACCCTTTCTCTTTGCTTTATCTTTCATGTCCCTTTCCCATCAGTGAAAAGTTGATGACATCGTTCAGTGGGCCTTCCATTGTACTGAAGGTTTCATAATTGCAGCTATAGGAGTCTGGGACTTCATAAAATGAGTTAATGCGGGCGGCACTATACTCAACAGAAAAACCCCTTACTCGAACGATTCCATCCTCAGAATAGAACGCATTGGCATAAAATTCTTTCACAATATTCACATCAGCCTTATTGGTGGTATAACAGAAGTTTTCTCACTTCTGTTCGGTAAGAACTCGTTCAACTTCTCCTCCCGGACTCTCAAGAACACTATCTTGTATACATTTCTTCCCTTTAAATACTGAAGTAAATCTTGACTGAGCCTTCACATTGACGAAGCGAGACTCGTCAAACTCAAGTCGCCTCTTTTGTCGCGGAGCCATGTCAATCTAATCAAAATTATGAAAAAAATTCCAAAATACACTTCAAATACTCAAATAATGGCTTCCAAGAGTGACTCTAAGAGTTTAAATCTAAATTCCATGAATTTATTCTAAATATTTTCTCCACATTTTCAATTTTTTTGGATCTTCTCAATGTGGAAGAAATTCAAGGTAAAAATCAAATATTTTTAGTTTGGAGTGAAGCTCTTACCGAGAGATGATAAAATCCGATGTCTAAATGCCTTGAATATGCCCCAAATCCAAGATCTTCAAGCCCTAGATCGAAATTTTCATTTTTTAAGAGGTAGGGGATGTTGAATAGTGGCGGTTGACTGGTCAAAATCACAGTTAAAAGTATTTTTTTTCAGGATCTCACCGTCGGCGGGGTCTTCAGCGCCGTCAACGAGCTCTATTGAATTAAATAGCCTAAGTCTCGGGAAAAATCCGTCGTTGGCGGTGTCGATGGCGCCGTCGGCAAGATTTTCAAAATTGGTTCAATTTTCAGATTTTTGCAATTTTGATCAATTTCAAGCCTCGACGACATTCGTTCAATCATTTTAGACGTAAATTTTAAGTGATTAAATGATTTACTAACCCAAATAAACATTCACAACACAAAATCTTATAATTATATATAAATTCCAAGAGTTACAGTGCACGTTACACGACACACATAAGTTTGGTTTTTTTTCAACCTCAATACATCAATTTAGCGTTGCAATCCAAACCACAATAATCTAAATGCTGAAAATAAACATCCTATGCTCAATCTCAACTATACTGAGATCTAAAAGAAAATTTAGAAAGTGACCTTAACACATAAGTTCAAATCAAATCACACACTTAGACATAAAGGTGGTAAAGTAAATCTACTACTCTTCCGATTCTGTGCTTGTTTCTCCTCTGATATCACCCATTGATTGAACATGAATGAAGAGATTATAAAAAGGTCAGTATGGGTGTTCCTCAATAGAGTCCTCTTCTATCAATCCCATTTTCCTCATCAATCGTATCAAACTTCCTTCGATATGTCCGGAGTGATCAAAATGCTCTTTCATCCTTCAGTCTAGATGATCAAAAAAATCAGAGATATTATTAATTGCATTCNGTTGAACATGAATGAAGAGATTATAAAAAGGTCAGTATGGGAATTCTTCAATATAGTCCTCTTCTATCAATCCCATTTTCCTCATCAATCGTATCAAACTTCCTTCGATATGTCCCGAGTGATCAAAATGCTCTTTCATCCTTCAGTCTAGATGATCAAGAAAATCATAGATATTATTAATTGCATTCATAACATTTTGTGCCTCTTTCTCCAGTTTCTTGATTTTGCAAAGGATCACTAGTGTCTTGTCCAGAACTAAAGGCTGAATAGGAAGTGAATTATGAGATAATTGATCCACAATNACATTTTGTGCCTCTTTCTCCAGTTTCTTGACTCTGCGAAGGATCACTAGTGTCTTGTCCAGAACTAAAGGCTGAATAGGAAGTGAATTATGAGATAATTGATCCATAATAATAGTCATATCATTCTCATCTTCATTGGTTGGGAACTTCTCGGTTGGGTTCAAAGGCTTCCAAGGTAGAAGTATTTTTTCTCAATTCTCATAAGATACTTGGAACTGACCGCAAAGTAAGAAAATTGTTGAAGTATGTCTGAGCCCATAAGTTGATCCATGAACGATCAGGCCCAAAATATACTTCACAATTATAGATCCAATATCAATCGACACTCCCATTTGGATGCAATAATTCAGAATAGCACTTTCCTTAGTAATTTTACTGATCCTCATCATCGATAATAATTTTGCATAAATGAAGAAGTGCCAGTGTTTAGAAACAGGGTTTAGAAGTGTCGCAGAAAAACTAACATACCCGTTTTCTCTTATTTCCCAGTCTTCAGTCTCGTCCGTAAAATATTAGTAGATCTCATTCATTAGGTTTCTTGTCGGGACGAGTTGGAATAATGGCAGACAAGAATATTCTCAATCATATATAACTCATTAATCCATGCAAGAGTAAAAGTTATCCATCTACCTCGCACAAAGACGTCTCTCTGGTTGATTTCATGCAAATTAGCATAAAACTCCTTCACCACAGAAATGACTACGGCGGCTGTAGTGTAGCACAATACTTCCCATCGTCGTTGCACAATCATCTCTTCAATTGATGTCGAAGGATTGTTTAATCCTCGATTCACGAATCCTCTTTCTTTTATTAATCTCCTCTTTGTAAGCACTTTGTTGAAGATTTGCTGCGCCTTAGAACTAATGAACTTTCTCTGGTTAAACACTCAAAATCTAAGGTTTTCAGTGGAATTGGACGCCATAGGGATGAATTTGGTGGAGTTTCAATTCATTTTTGGGGTAATACGAACTTAAGAACCGAATTTGGAAATTTAAATGGAGTAACGCCCGCCTAAAACCGCTAAAAACTGTCATTTCAAACTTTGGAAACTGTCCTCCCGTCGTTCTCGCAGTCGGCGGCGTCGATGACGCTGTCAGCGAGCCTTTAGAATTAATTATCTGGACTCTCAAGAAAAACCCGCCGTCGGCGCCCAAGGAAAAAATTTCACAGTTTTGTTCTGGTTCAAATGCATTCCAATTTTTTTATAGATCCAATTTTTATGATGATTCAAGGGAAAATATGAGTAGTAGAGTTCAATACTACCACAAACTAATGATAATTTCAAATAAAAATACTAATATCTCAATAAAAATAAAGATAACTATGGGTTACCTCCCATAAAGCACTTGGTTTAACGTCGTCAGCTCGACCTATTCAGGTATTACTTAGGTTGACTGACCATTAAAATGTCTTTAAAATTTGGTCTTTTACCTTCAAAATACGACTTTAATATGTGTCCGTTTACTTTAAATCTATTCCCAGTCTTTTGATCTTCAATTTCAACAGCTTCATAAGTATAAACTCGAGTCACAGTAAAGGGTCCTAACCAACNCAAATGTAAGCCCTATATAATAATAATTGATAGGATGAAACATTTAATATTCTCTCACCAAAATTGAAGTCAAACTATAGGATAGCTTGGGAAGTCACCAAGGCTCTCCTTAGAATTTGTGCAATCCTCTAGTTCTTCCTTCTTTGGATTCCATGATAAAATGTTTCAGATTTGAGTCTTTCCCATTTTACACCTCTTTGTCCGATCATTGAAAAGTCTTACCTTTTGAAATTCTTGTAGGTATGATTTCATAATCTAAATCGAGAGTTTTTTAAGTGATTTTGGTCATTTAAAATGTAATTAACTATAGGGGTTTGTCCTTATCGGAAACTTTATGAACTCAACTTAATATAAACCCTATCTAATTATTATTATTATATATGAGAATTTGTCGGCACATGAAAAAATAGTTTGTAGACCAAACAGATGTCATAATTCTATAATTTATTTAATCGAGCATTTGCCAGTAAGTAGTGTATCTATCCTTCAGGATATGTACATTTCTTGCAATGTTGTGTTCGATCATTTAAACTATCGTCTATATGGGATTAGTTCGGTCTCATATTTTCAAAAATTAAAGTATTACTTTTTCAAAATTAAAACACTATTTTTCTCGAAATCCAAATTTATATTATATTAAATTATAGACGAGTCACACACGCACCTTTTTCTGCCAACAATGACCATATGCTGCAGGGGTGATCCCTGTGAAGATATAGTTGTGTAAAATTTATATAAGTTTGACTCTGCTATGTAACGGTGCCAAAAATTTTATGCAATATTTATGATTAAGAAATTTAAGCAATTAATGTTGGGATTCTACGTAAGTATACACATAATTATTAAGCAATAAAAGACTTTCTATTTAAGTCCTGAATATCGATTCCACGTGAAAGGTTTAAATTTAAAATGATAAATTTACTAGGAAATTCACATAAAGTAAAACAAAATTACTGTCACTAATTTTGAATGTTGAGATATTATCAGAACTAAATTATTTAATTACTAGAAAAATTAAAATGCAAAGTTTAAACAGTAAATACTAAACTATTAAACTATGTTTATGTGATGAAGATTTCTTATGTGAAAAAACTTCTTTCCCACTACAACGAAATTTTGGTAAAATGATATAAGATAAATGGTTTTAATATATATTGTGTAAAATAGGAGAAGTTTTAATTCTCTACCCTGATATAGTGTTATAGAAAATCATTGGCTAATCCCAAGTTTAGTCCCTAAATATGTGGCTAGGCTAGAAGGATATTGGCTCTCACTCCAGAACTCCCACTTCCCTTCACCTGAAGGCTAATTCTCGCTTTAGTTTTTAAACACTATTGACCGAATTGAGGATTTTAGTCTGCACTCTAAAATCTTCAATTCTACACTCAACAAAGTATATTTCTCTATTTATTTGCACTTAATTCCATGAATGAAATATTCCTTCATGGAATCAAATGTGATCCTCACTCTATTATAGAACTCATACTCTGTTTCCCGGATCACATGTTTCACAACACATTTTAACAATTTAATTGGCCAGATCAAAAAGTAAATTAAGTTCGGAGTTGAAAAATCATCACAATTTATTTTATATTTTAATATTGACACATCCATATTATCTTTTCATTTCACCATATCTCAGAGTATGGAGAAAGATAAGGAAAACTACTCAGAATTCATGAGAAAGATAAAACAAAACACAAATTTTATATATAAAAGAAAGTTCATTCAACACTAATAAACAAACAATACTTATCTGAAACTCTTCCTCAAAGCAAATCTCTTGTAGCCTCTCATAAGAAATATAAGAAGAAGAAATCTCTTACTTTTCTCTTACTTCAACACTCTCAGAGAAGAATTCACACTTAATCTCACCACAAAAAAAAGTAAACTCTTAAATAAAAATCATTAATAGACTTCTGATTTGTGGTGGAATGACGCTGGATAAAGTGTATGGAGGCGAAGTGTGGCAAAAATGAACAAGGAGGAATGAAGAGTAGCCTACAGAGAGAGAGAGAGAGAGAGAAACTTTCTGATGAATTTGGGCTCAAAATAGAGCCTAGAGTCGGTTCTCCAATAAGTGCATCCAAAAACTCTTCAAAAAGCATCCAAATTCATCGAATCTTCTAGAAACAGATTTGAACCGCATTGGCGCCGTCGGCGCCCATTCTGAAGTCATTGGCGTCCATGGTCCATATTTATTTTTTGTGCTTTCTGTCAAATGACACCGTCGACGCTGCTTCTAGCGTCGTCGACGCTGAGTAAAATTCATCTACCGCTCTATAGGTCTACACCGTCCGCGCTGCTCCTGGCGTTGTCGGCTTTGAGTATTTCTTCAAAAATGTCATTTTTACTCCAAATTCAATCATTTTTTCTTACAATTTGCTTTAAGTCCTAAAAATCAATAACTTGCAAGGAAACATCAAAATACATTCCATTAAAGCGCAATATTACCAAAAATGAGTATAAAATATGGGTCTAAATATGCATATATTTTTGGTGTATCAAGGGGCTAGAGTTGGAAGCTGCACGAGCTGTGAATTGTGTAGGCTATAGCTGATCGCATAGGCCGTAGTGGTGAGTTGTGATGATTTTCATATGTCGTAGGGGCCGGTGTTGGAAGCAGCATAAGCCGTGAATCTCGACCATAGTGGTGAGCTGTGATGACTTCCATATGTCACATCGGCTAGATTCGGGAGCTGCATGAGTGGTGAACCACTTAAACCATTTCACTTTTAAAATGGGAAATAGGTGCTATTTTTTGTGATATTAAAAATTTAAGTGCTATGTGTGTAAATATGAAAGATTAGATATGAGATATGGATTGTGTTTGGATGAAACTAGATTATCGAAGTTAATGAGAAAAATTTGTTAGCAACTATTTTGCAGTAGATTTATAAAAAAGAAATGAAGGTCTTTATTTCTATTTTTTGTTCATGTTGCTTTAATAAAAAAAATTAAGAGATTGCATGTAGGCATGTTTCTTTCAATAGCCATTTTGTTTTAGGGTTACTGCCTATCATCATCAGTTAATTATTGCAAAAATAGTTTCTTGTAGCTATCCTATTCGGCTCTGTGTTCGTCTAAATTTCTTTGAAGCTAGTATGTACGTATCTTATCATAAAATGGTGTTCCATAATCATATTAGTGTGTAAACAAGTAGAACATAAATTTGGAAGTGAAAATTTTCGTGATTGATATGCATAAACAATGACACTAAAATGTAATGTCAGTTGTAGCTTTTTTGTCAAATGATTCTCTATAGGTATATGTGAGGAAAATCTCTATGAAGGATTGTTGGTAACTAAGAAGATTTTCATATCAAAGAATATCTATGTTGATCACTGAGATCATCTCTTTGGACTTTTTTTTAACAAATATAGTTTGAGGTAATGGTTATATAGATTTTTATAAAGTAGCATAAATGTCTATATAAATGAATTTACGAGGCTTAGCAACTTTACTATTTTCTTCAAAGTATGCATCTTTATCTATAATGCATGCCTTATGAATGTTATTGGCATGCTACTTTAGAGCCTCATCGTTAAAGGTCAAATAAATAATGTAATAATAAAAGCACTAATGTAAGATATAATCATGTTCATTAATGAAGGAATAACACAAAGCTTTGAAATCTGTGACACTTTAGGAAATGGTAAATGAAGGAGATCAATGCATAGCATAAAGATTAATAAAACTTTTATCTATTTGAAGGGCCTTCACAACCAACAAACAATCACTAGGAGTTATTTTTTTGTTTAATCATCAACTTGTTCATATTTTGATACATATATATTTATTGTCTCTGCTTCACATGGTGAATCCTAGAATTCATTAGAAAAACAATCTAGAAAATCAAAGGAAGACAATAAAGAGATCACTCTTGACTCTAAAAATATTTTATATTTATACTATAAGAGACTAGTAAATATGTCCAATGTTGAAATCTTTATTATGATATGATAGATAATAACAAAACGACTTCACAATTAAGAGATGGTGCACTAAATTTGTTTCATTAAGTGAAAAGAGAAAAAAACTATTATCATTCTTTTAACAATTATAATTTTCATATCCAATCAATAAATAATCTCACAAGCGCAAACCTTGAGTGGATGAATACTATAACATTTACCGGTAATTTTAAATCACATTTTTCTAAAGTATATGGCACACAATAAAAATTAAACTAACAAGTAAAATAAGAAAATAATTCATATATACTTAAAATTTTCTTAAAAGACCATGAATAAACTCTAAGCCATCATCATAACCTTGAACTCATCAAAACTAAGCACACCATCTCCATTAATGTCAAATTTACTAATCACCTCCTGACAAATTTCCATATTCCTAGAATAGCCTAATTTGCTTAGCATTCTCTTCAGGCTCTTGGCTGTAATGCAATTTTGACTGTCCATCTGATACATCTTAAAGGCTTCTATCATCATTCTGTCATCTTCTTCTTCCCTCTCTATCAACTTAATGAACTCATCTAAACTCAACTGTCCATCTCCATTAGCATCCATTGAATCTATCATTGCCCTCGCCTCATCTAAGGATAGTTCATAGCCGACGACGCTCATACATGACCTAAGCTCAGTTGATGATATCCTTCCATCGCCATTCTCATCGAAGCAACAAAACACCCGTTCTAGAGATATCTGGTTAAGGCTCTGCATGAATGTAAATAGAAAATAATTTGTTGTTTTATGCTAGATCAGAAGAATTGAAAGAGAAGCGAGAGATGCAGGTTTTTGTTTTGTTTTTTTTTTATGCTCTAATGATAGAATTGTGATGGAAATATATAGATATATGCATCTATGTTGTCTTTAAATGTTGAGTTTTGTCTCTCTTTCTCGGTTAAATTTAGAATATGGACTGTAATATTTGACCGTACGTTAAAATGATGTATGTTATGGTGCTTGTGCGTGTTTTCAAGGTTAGGCCTTCAAGCCGGCAGAATTGGCTATGCTATTGTCTTAATAATATAAAAATTGGTTACAATTTATACTTAAATTGGCTGACCGCATAGTTACTGGCTGCCGTATCTCTTACTAGAGGTTTATATATTCAAATATTATGCTCATATTTGTTTATAATATTGGATTAATATGTTGAATGGTTAATTTTACATAACATTCATAATTTTTTTGATATGATTAATATGTACGGAATGAAATTTTAAAATATTGCTAAATATATTTAAATTTAATAGTGAACGCGTTCATCAGAACAAATGTTAGCCAATATTTTAATAATTATAACTAAAATACGATTTATAAATATTTTATCTAATAATTTAAAAATATTTTTTTACATTACCGATTACTTATAACTAATTTAAAATTTTGTCATTCAAAATATTTTAAGAATGATACGTTATAAGAATTAGCTTTAGTCTTGTATACCTAATGTATGTCGGAAGTCTGCGGTGGTATAGTAATGATTAACATCGTAGTGTTGCTAAAAACCTAGCACATACTCAGATAATTAATGAGAAGTAAGTAAGGAGAGACATCTCAATTTTTTCAAAGAAAACTCTCGAAAGTGGAAAATCCACGAGGTTTATTTTAGTTGAAATAATCCACCATGAATTATGAGTGCACATGTTCACTCTTCACTTGAATTAGATAATATGAAGTTGCAAAGTTGATCATTATAAATGGACAATAGTAATTTATTGCTAATAGCTATGGTATAGCCATAATGAATGAAGTTCTCAGTGATAGCAGGCTATAAGGGTCGGAGTCGATTCTTTTGGAGGCAATAGTCTACCATGAATGTTGTAGATGATTTGGTGTTAGCTTGACTTATATGTTATATTTGGAAGCCAAAGTAGCAGATGGTTGCTTCAGGAACGTCGGTTGGACACATACGCTGTAGTAGGAAGTTACAAGAGTTGTAAGCCATGTAGATTGTAATGGTGAGTTGTGATGACATACACAGGTTGTAATGGTCAGAGTCGAGAGATGCATGAGCTGTGAGCCGCGTAGCCCATAGTTGCTCACATAGGCGTTAGTGGTGAGTTACGATGACGCCCGTAAGCCGCAAGTGCTAGAGTTGGGAGCTGTATGAGTTATGAGCCACGTAGGACATAGGCCATAGTGGTGAGCAGCGATGATGCCCGTAGGCTGCAGGGGCTAGAGTGGAAAGCTGCACGAGTTGTGAGCCATGTAGGCTGCAATTGATCACATAGACCATTGTGGCAAGCTGTGATGATGTCCATAGGCCACAGGAGTTGGATTTGGGAGCTACATGAGTTGCGAGCGATGTATGTTGTAGTTGGTCGCATAAGTCATAATGGTAAGCTGTGAAGATGTCCATAAGCCATAGTGGTTGGAGTTGGAAGTTGCACGAACCGTGAATAAAGTCGTCCATAGTTGGTCATGTAGGTCATAGTGGCAAGCTACAATGACTTCTGTAGGCCACAGGGAATGGAGTTGGAAGCCGCACAAGCTATGTACCATGTAGGCCGTAGTGGTGAGCGGCAATGGCGATCTTGACCTCATTTTTGGTTGAGGTCTAGTCTTTCTTCCTTAGGAGCTTAGGATCTAGCCATAGGATTTTCCTATTGACTATTCCTAGAAGACTAGTGATGGTACCTTCACTAATATAAATTCCGAACTCTTCCTTGCTTATCTTAAAGTTCCATATGTTGGCTCTAATCTCTGGCACTTAGTAGTGGAGCCAATATGGGAGAACTCAAGAGGGGTTCCCCATAGGAATGTATGACATTAGGGTTGGCTCTGGGTGATGTGGCTTGGTTTAGTACACACTTGCACTTCACCCTAGGTTCCCTTGCCTCTTTGGAGACCCATGTGGATGGTCCCCCCAAATCCTTAGTCCTTGACTTGGGAAGATAAGACCAGCACATGGAGAATCCAAAGTGGGGTTTCTTTGGTCTCATGGCATCATGAGGGTAATTCTTTGGTCAGCATTTGCATCAAACCTCAACCTTACGCAATAACTTAATTTTGGCCTTTTATCTCTAAACTTTCCAATAATTACCAAATTGTCCCCGGCACACCAAAAATCCAAAATTGGTCCAAATTCCTCAATTTTGTTAAAAAATTATCTCAAACCATTTCATACCACCAAAATTACCCAAAACATCCCAAAATTTTCATATTTACCAGAATACCACCAAGTTTGTCAAAATTACCAAAATTCTCTTGGTGGCCCAAAATTTCCCAAAACCTCCAAAATCATTTAAAACACCCCCAAAACCAATTCTTCACCATCAATTGGGTCTAATTTGACCAAATTGACTTACTTTGACCAAAATCTCAATTTTGCCTTTAAATGCCTAAAGTCTTCAAATCACCCCAATTTACCCTCAATTGATCTCAAAACTCCTCAATTTCAATTCTAAACTCAAATTCATCATGTCTTAACCCAATTGAGACAAAATTCAAGACTAATTAAACCCGATTACAAACTCCAAACCCAAGTCATGAATTGCCTCAAATTGATTCAAAGTTCAAAAATCCCCAAACTGAGCTTCATGATCAATCAAATGCTCCAATTGTAAATTTACATTAAATTCAACATATATAAATTCAATTCAACCAATTCCAAATCCATTTGATAGGCCCATGATCAATTTGAAAAATTAAAATCATCATGTGCATGTTAAAGTCCCATCTTCATAAGCATATAAAAAGCTCACTTCATTGATTTGAAAAAGCCCAAATTGAGCCCACATGACATAATTTCAATCTTTCATCATCCCATGGAATCCAAAATCGCTTTAGCATGGCATCATACCAAATTTCCACATGCATAGATGGAACTTTACCAAAATTGGGCATTTTGGCATTTTCCCTTAAAAATCCATATAATCCAAATTTCCTTTTGTATGAAACCTTCCCATAACCCCATACATATCTTGGCATGACTCATGCAACCTTCCATGGGAAACCTAAAGTCAATTTTCACCAAACATGGCATGAGGAAGTGACTACTCCCCTCTCCCTCCTTCACTTGGACTTTCCTTCTTCATATGAAAACTAAACTCTTACCCCATGCTCAAGCCAACAACTTGAACTCACTCAAACCTTCAGTGGGGTCAGACATAACACCCTCACTATCAAGGAACCGAACCTAACCCTTGGACCAAGGGATCAAACCCAAGCTAGCACACTTAACCTAAACCTCAATTCTCCGTTGGACTTCTACCTTGGAGCCCTTTTTGACCCAGATTGACTCCACCACTCAACCTCTCTGGCTCACCTGAACCTGAGGGTTACCTGACCCTGGCCAGACAGCCATCACAGCCGCTAAAAAACAACCAACCCGAGAAGACCCAAATGGTTTAAAACCCAAATTAAACCCACCCCCTTGAGCTGGCTAAGCCCCCTTGGCCACTGGAGCATTTCTTCCCTGCACCTAAGAAGCTATCTTGCGGCCATGACATGCCCTGTTGGCCACCAAAGCCCCATCTTTAAATAAGACCACCCCACCATAGCTAAGAGGAGGCATAAGTTCTCGCCTTAACAAAACTCCGCCAAAATTTCTTCAGACCCTCTAGCAGTCAAGAGAAGTTAATCTCCACCATTTCCTTGCCCTAATTCTCATTACAAATCCCTAAATTTCATCATTGAAATTTAGTGGTTTTCATGGCCATACCACCAAGTGCATCCAATCCACAAATTTCTTTTTTGCTAAGCTTCACTAAAGCAAGGGAGGAAGCTTCCCATTAAAATCCCCATCAATTGAGCCCTCTGGTAGAGCTAGACCAAACCCGAATCACCCCTTCGATCAAATTCTTACTTGGACTCATCCTTAGCTCAAGGTTACACTTGGAGGAGCTTCATGAGTTCACAACGAACGTGAATAACCATTCCAATCAAGGCTACACCTCTTGGACCAAGGTACGAGCCACTTCCCCCCCAAACTGAGTTCGGTTTGGGCTTTCATGAAGAAAATCTTAATATCATGCATGATCAACCATATAAATGTATTCACCTCGGTTAGATGCACTTGTAGGAACAAACTGCACTTAAATTTATTGAGTATCGAGCGAGATAGAAACAATCTAGTGTGGACGGCTCTCATTGTAAGCTGATTGGGGACGATGAACTAATGTCGTCTGTTTCCACATTTATTGGATGAACAGTCAAGATCGCGTCAGATGACAGAGCGGTACTTGAATGCGCGACCGCATTGCGGTCGAGTCAGCTGCCGGCGCTGATCCAAAACACGATGTGTGGCGCTTCGGAGACTATTAGGATGATGCGACGAATGAGCTGGATAAATAGAAAAATAGGGATTTATGATTTATTTAATGCCTAGAACATAGAAAATCCATATCTTTGCATAGAGAAATCATAAAAATTAAAAAGCATTCCTTGTTGCTCAATGAATAAAGGAGAAAAATGTGGAACAAAAATTAAAATTATTTCACATATATTTTATTTTTAATTAATTAAATTTCTTATGTAATCTCTTAATTTAACTTGAATACATACTAATCAGCATGATTTAAGTTTTTTGGGGTTTTAACTTCCTGTCCTTAGGTTTGTCATCCATTTTTTCCAAAGTCAGAGAAAACCCTTAAATGTGGAAGCCTAATTTTCAGAATAAATCACTTCTGTTTAATTAAAAAAATAAAATATTAAAATATAAATCTTGTTTTGGTTGGGTGACTAAAGAACCCTGGGAAAAATATAAATCAAGTTTTATCATTTATGTAAATTACTATAATTAATTAAATCCTAAAAACTCATTAAAATTAAATTAAATAAAATAAAATTCAAAAATTTTAAAAAATCATCCCACACTATAAAAAAAATAGTCACATTAACTCTCTATAAAAATTTGAGATTATTTTGAATTAATTTACCCCCTAAACTTGATNAATAATTGAAAAGTCCTACATTTTGAAATTCATGTAGGTATGATTTCATGATCTAAATCGAGAGTTTTCTTAAGTGATTTTGGTCATTTAAGATGTAATTAACTATAGGGGCTTGCC
>JXCR01080679.1:1520-12614 GCA_002079205.1 Phalaenopsis hybrid cultivar
TTTTCTCCCTCATCAATTAGAATTTGATACTCATTTGTGTCCTCATCTTCTCCAGCATTTACTATGTCATTATTCATTTCTTCAATAGTTACATACTCAGTGAAATAGATTGTACCCTTAAAGTAGCAATCTGTTGTACTATGCCCAAAATCGTGGCACTTGATGCACTCTAGTTGCGACAGATTTAGGAACACAGGTTGGCTTCACCTATTCTCCACTCAGAATCATTTTAGTCCTACTTCGCTTCCTATTGTTTGTTGTTTGGCACCAGGGAAACAACCACCTTGATGTTTTTTGCTTATCAACCGCTCCTCTTTGTTGTCGCCATCATTTTATCAATCGCCTTTTTCATCGCCACAACACCTGTTCTCCACTCTAAACAACAAGTCGATTGTTTGTCCTTGGAGGAGAATCGCCACCTTAGAACGAGATAACGATGGATCACCACTCACCATTGGATACCACCCTAAAAGGAGAAACTTAGAGACGCTGACAGTCAAAAACTGATGAAAAAACTACAATCCGAACCCAATAAAATGCATATATAGAACAAGACTAGAAATGAAGGAAAAGATAAAACTAGCTGAAAATAGAAATAAATAAAATGGACGACATTCAGCTCGATTCTGTCCGCTCGCATAACTCGGCTACCCAATTCTTGGAAATGGGAGTCGTATGATTGTTATAGTGTGCGGTTATAGTGTGCGGCTATTGTCGCGGCTTTGACGCCCCCTGTCCNAAACCCAATAAAATGCATATATAGAACAGAAATAAATAAAATGGACAACATTCAGCTCGATTCTGTCTCGCTCGCATAACTCGGCTACCCAATTCTTGGAAACGGGAGTCGTATGATTGTTATAGTGTGCGGTTATAGTGTGCGGCTATTGTCGCGGCTTTGACGCCCCCTGTCCCGCATTAGGTAATTCTCCCTAATTGGGGAGCCAAAAATTCTAGTGGAAAGTATCTAAAGCTACGGTGAAATGCAGCTACTGTGCGAAACAATTGAAGCAAAATCTCTTTACAAATATATAAAACTACAAAGAAGACTTCAATTTGAATATAGTTCATTTTGGGATCTATGTGAACCCATAACTCATGTCACTTACTCATAATCCTATGCCAGACAGGTTAGTTCTTCCATGGAATGATTGTGATGTGCATATCAAAGAGATTGATTTTAAAAACTTTTTCATGTTATCCCAACTAAGAATTTGGTTATGAGCGCGTCTAATAAACTCTTGATTGGTCGGTTAGCTACATTTTGGCAAACCATACCTGCTTCAAAAGTCGTGCCATTCAAAGTGTTTACCAATCAATAAAAAAAACTTTTGAGTACAATATCAAAGAAGAAGATTGTTGATTTTNGAGAGATTGATTTTAAAAACTTTTTCATGTTATCCCAACTAAGAATTTGGTTATGAGCGTGTCTAATAAACTCTTGATTGGTCGGTTAGCTACATTTTGGCAAACCATACCTTCTTCAAAAGTCGTACCATTCAAAGTGTTTACCAATCAATAAAAAAAACTTTTGAGTACAATATCAAAGAAGAAGATTGTTGATTTTAATCCTCTTGGTTGTGTTAACTCCGGAAATATGTGAAGACTATCTTGCCCGATAAAATCATTCTTTGAATTGATATTAAAATCAGATGCAGGTTGGGTTAAGATGGTTATGCTACTCCCAACATCACATCCAGATATAGATATGGTTCTACACATAGTTGACACACAAGCTCTAGGAAAGTCAACCTCAAAACTTCCTTTCGTTGGAAAGTTATTGAACAAATCAAATCTTCTTCCCTAAAGAATGCAATAATCTGATTCACTTGGCTAAGAAAGCCTGAAAGATTATTCTTCTTCTGGAANCAGATATGGTTCTACACATAGTTGACATACAAGCTCTAGGAAAGTCAACCTCAAAACTTTCTTTCGTTGGAAAGTTATTGAACAAATCAAATGTTCTTCCCTAAAGAATGCAATAATCTGATTCACTTGGCTAAGAAAGCCTGAAAGATTATTCTTCTTCTGGAAGAATCATACTGGCCTAGCCTTTAGCGGGAAGTTTCCCATAATGTGGCACAATGCTGCACTTACTTGCTGGTCAAGGGAAAGAAGCAAAACATTGGGGGTGTACTCCAATCTCCCATACATCACACTCATTACAGAATTTCTTTAGTCAACCACCTGAACATTATTGTATTTCCTTGCATCATATGGGTCTACAAGCTTTCTCAATCCCCAACTATATGGAGAAGTTTCTTATGGCCTTTAATGTTAAAAAAAGCAAAAAATTTAACCTAAACATTTTTTAGATAATTCTCTCATAAGATACTAACCTCCAACAAATACCAAAAATTTGTACTTCCAGGATAAAGTTGTACTACTTCATGAACATAATTATATAGTGCATGAAAAATTCAAAAGACACCAAAAAAAGAAACTTCATCCTTTGCGTCAAAGTATTGTATCATATATCTATGATTGGTTTATCAGTGATTATATAATAATAAATTATTCGTGATATCATTTGATTGTATGTTAGGCGTTCAAAAAGTTAATTAATTAAAATAAAACCATGCAGATGATGACCATGATAATTAGGCAATTAATCTTATCTTTAAATATGGTATCACTATAAAAAGACGACTTTGTATGTAATTATGTACGGCTGCTAATCTCTCAAAGCATCACTTTAATTGTTGAATGTGAAAGAGCTGTTCAATTATCAAGTTTAAATTATGAGCAGCATGAAGTCCAATATAAATATGGATATTTATCCAATAACAACTTGTCTTTAATAATGTAATAATACATTATTATATAAATTACAAAACAATTAGTGGAAGAATGCATTGAGTTACTAATATGTTTGAACAATCTCTAATGACATTATCAATAACCACCTGAACAAAGCAATGTTATCCAATCTTCTCGTTATACTTGCTGAACATTTCAAGTAGTTAATGATGTTTCTATTGAAAAATCTAAAGAAGAATGGCATAGTGAGATGGCATTTAATCAATTAAATATATAAGCTATAATATGCTTATATTGTGCACTCATATCTGATGATTACAGGCATTATTCTAAACTTAAAATCAGGAAAAAAAAAAGGGAAAAATGATTGTTGCATGATCATGATCATGAATTAATCTTTATGACGAAAAGAATGAAATNGGGAAAAATGATTGTTGCATGATCATGATCATGAATTAATCTTTATGACGAAAAGAATGAAATGAGAAAATCTTAAAAAAATACCATTGTGCATGATCATGAATTATTCAAATGAATATGATGAGGGCATAAATGATAGTTTTGTAGATTTAATAATAAATTGTCTTCATACTTCTGGAAAAACTTTTTTTCAAATCAAAATAATTTTTTANCCATGATCATGAATTATTCAAATGAATATGATGAGGGCATAAATGATACTTTTGTAGATTTAATAATAAATTGTCTTCATACTTCTGGAAAAACTTTTTTTCAAATCAAAATAATTTTTTATAAGATTTTGGAATGCTTGCCTATTGACTAAGATCTGAAGGTCACAACAATGTAATGATTTATCCACTTATTACAATGATTTCCATCTTGAATGCAAGAACAATCATTAATAGAAGAGGAAAATTTCAAGAAAAATAAATATTTAACATTATCCTCCCGTCCAGCTAATAATTTTTGTTCAAGTGGAGATGAAAGTGGAGAGGAAAGGTTTACCAAGGTCAACAAGATAATGGAATATCTTTTAAAGAAGAAGGATAAACAAATGAAGCAGTTCGTAAAGAAAGAAGAAAGAAAAACAGATTAGCAAGTTTGTTAGAAAACAGAAAAAGAAAGAAACTACATNTCGTAAAGAAAGAAGAAAGAAAAACAGATTAGCAAGTTTGTTAGAAAACAGAAAAAGAAAGAAACTACATCAGAAGGATAAGTAAAGCCAAAAGAAAGCAAACTTTACAAAGATCTATCCAAAAAATATGTAAATAAAAAAGAAAGCTGCAAATGCAAACTTAGTGACTCATGCACTATACTTGAAGAAAATAAGTATATTTGTCTTAGCAGCTTAAGTTCATGAAAGAAAAAACCACCCCTCTAACTCCAACTAAAATAAGATAAATGAGCATTCATATTGTGAGTTATCAAACGCTTTGGTGATTTAGTAACTGATTATAAAATTTTGAAAAAGAAGCGTTTTTTTTATTATTATTATTAAGAAGTCATCTGGATTTATTAATATCATCAATAATTTGAAGTAAAATGTAATGATAGGCTTAAGAATGGCGTTATATATCTGAATGGTAAATTAGATAAGGTCATATGCTTGCATTTAAAAATAAAAGGCTTAAATAAGAACTTAATTATTTAATCACTTTTCATTTTCATGTGATGATCATGATGTTAAGAATTTACACATTAAAATTAAGTCAATTGAGGATGAAAATGCTAGGAAATTAAAATGAATGACTTATGCATTGTCTCAACTATCACATTTACAGCAAGTTGTACTCATTTTACGCAAATTACACATGTTTCATGTCAGGCATCAAAGCTGAAGGATACATATACAATGATAAAGCATATTAGTAAGTGACTGGTATAAATATAGCACAAAACTTTCATACTGGAGCCACACTTTATGTCGGTTCAGATATTTAAAAACCTTCAGTTTAGTCCTATACATTTGGACCACACTTGATGTAGATCCTTCAATTAATATCTGTCAATTGATAAAAGATGACACAAATAATAACAATTTTTCCTCCTTCCCCCTCTCTTCATTTTATGTAGAAATAACCTCTTCTTCTCTCCCTCTCCTAATAACAGTTCTCTCAGAGAATAACGATAATTTTCGGCTCCAACAATACAAACACACCGCAACTAAATTCTACAGATGTTATTTTGGACATCCATAAACAGTACGAACTATTAGTAAAATAAAAATATTATAGAACTGCACCTCCTTCATCTTGTGAGGAGCTCATCACCACATGCGTCCTCCACCTCCATGATTTTTTCATCTTCAGTTGCACCGACATCAACCACCCTAGACATTAAAGCGTCCCCTTCATCTTAAAGAATTGCACCAACTCCTCTGCATTCGCTACCAAAAGAACCAAATGCAGCTTTAAAGCTTACAGCTTTGCACCTAGCCACTGTTTGGAATATCATACTAAGCCTGAAGTATATTACTGTCACTCTAGCATCATAATCTCATTGTGCTCACGAGTTTAAATGCTTAAACATATATTATTACCTTTGACTAAAGCCATATAAGCTTCCCTTGTGAATTGTTTTATAATGTCCAAAATAATTAGAACCAGCTAGCACCGGTTCAACTGAGCAACACTAGACAGTTCGTGACATTACAAAATCAAAAAGAAGACAAAAAGGAGATGTTGAGGGACATGAAGTGAAAAGGAACAGTTGAATCCCACGACAATAAGGACTGGGGGAGAGGAAACTGCGTATCAGTTGTGAAATAGAGAATGAAGAACAGCAAAGTCGAAAAAGGCGAGCTCGGCGAAAGAAAGGAGATCAAGTGAACACTTTTGCACAATCTCAAATGAACTCGAAGTTGTGACGCAGAATTGGGCCACGAACAAAGGATTGAACGTGCAAACGAGAGAGACAAAGAATGAGAGTTGAGAGCGTAGTGAGAGAGGTGGAATATGAGAGATCGAGAGCAAACATGTATGGCGTGAGTGCTTGAGCAACATGCTTGAGTCAAGTAGCAGAATGAGAAAAGGGCAAGTAGAAATCACAAGCAAGTTAGCTATGGGGGCTCATGTTGATCGCGAACAAGGTGACAATGTAGGTATTAGCACGAGCAAGCATCAAGTGCAAGAGCAATCAAATTTGTGTAATGCAAATAACTAGCGCGTAGCGAGAAGAACATAAGTTACGATTAAGCAACGTTAGAATGTAAGTATTAGCGTGACCAAGCAATGAATGTAAGAGTACGCGATTGTGCTCAAGGCCAAAAATGAGCACTAAGGAATAAGAAGAACATAAATCAAGATTAAGCAAAGTTAGAAAACTTTATGGAATTTGATAATTTAAATTTAGTTTAGTTATAAATAAGTAATATTTTGAATATGGATCTATGATATAATGAAGTAGGTTAAGAAATTTAATTAACAAAAATTAAATATTATGATAACACAAATTTAATAAGTAAATCCACAATAAAAAAAAACATGGTAAAAATTAAAAATATTGAATTAAGAATTTTAAATATAAGTAATAATCTATTTATGAAATAAAATATAATATAAATTAATGCAATGTTTATGCATATATATTAGTGGAATAAATTTTAATGTATAAATTATAAAATTATATAAATTTTAAAAGTAATGTCAAATCTTGTAAGTTAAAAATAATAGTATGTTAAGGAAGAAATTGAAAGATTCAAAAAAATAATGATGCATGAGTATATATAATTGAATAAAAGGAGTTTAATCAAGCATATTAAAGCAAATCATATTATAGTCACACACACAGAGATATATATATATATATTATACACACACTAAATTAAAAGTGTGAAATATCAGTATCGCTTAATTCGATAGCAGTACACCTTTAGCATGATTTATCCATTGTATATATTGATTATATTGAAATGAGCATCATAGATAGCTCAATAAGTTTACACTTATTATAGATATTGATGTATATGTGAAAATGTTGTATGATATGAGAATGATAATGAAATGAATTATAGCGATTGCATGTGTAGTTGGTTGGTGGAGTTTACATTCTTATAATATCAATTGGGGGCGCTAAAGTACACGTACAAGTAAAATGAAAAAAATATATATTAATATTGAAGTATTTTAATTGATATAATTTTATATGGTTATCATATGACAAATATAAACAATAGAAATAAAATAAGATAGTGTACAATATGATAAAATGTTTTGAACCTTCTTCAATGATGATAATTAAATAATAAATTATGAATTATTTTTATATTGATTCATTATGTTGACTAGCATGCATGTTCTTTTTTTTTCCGTTATATTACTTTAATTTAGAAGTATCAAAGGGTTGTTGATAGCTCACCATATTTAACTAATATTTTCAGGTTTAAATCTTGACCTAGAAAATGAGTGAAATGAGAGAAAAAATTTATAAAAAACGCAAATAAACTAATAAATGATAAATTTATTCATGATTATTTACTTTCAAGTAGATTTAAATTTTATCTTATTAGTAGCCTATAGACATGTGATTATTTGGATTACTTTTATTAGATAGTGATACATGTTTGATTTTTAAAGCTATTCTTGATCTAGTAATTCTAAGCCCCTAACTGGGGTCATAACAAGTTTATTTAAATTCACTTATTCAAATGCCTTAAATCCTTTTATATTGTAATGTGCATTATATAATTATTTAGCCATCCACATTGTACAGAATTTAACTTGAAGTGTTCCAAAATAAATTATAAATGTCAGTTGCATGCCCAATTCACCTCCCCGACTCTCCTTTTATGTGTGTTTAAACTCTTAAAATTTGAAATAAATGTCTACATGAATTATTGAATGCCCATTCTAACATGCACTGCTCATGGAAAGAGTCAAATGCCCCTATTGCTTTCCATGAGATTCTTAACTTGCAAATAAAACAAACGCTTCCATTTTAGAAAGCAAACAATCATATCCTTGCCTAAAATTTATAATGTAACTATCCATTTGCTATTGATTGTATAACCATACAAGGCAAAAATTTTGCATCTACTTAACATCTTCAATTACAAGAAAAACCAAAAAAAAATAAATTTCTTGCAATGCTTCAAGGCATGATAAACCATAATACAGTGCAGAAAAATTGCCCAAACATAAAAGCAATAAGCTATTACTTAAGCTAATTAAACAAGGTTTACTGAAATTTTATAAATAAAAACACAAAAAAGTTGCTCCCACTAACTACCCAAAAATGCCCTTCAAGTGGTTGGTATAGTTATGATTGGGCCCTTTAAGGATGTATTCAAATAATAGAACTGTGTTATTCTTTTGTTTTTAATTACTTGCATCTTTCTCGCTCCAAGGATCATGCAGAGTTTTAACATTCACTTATCATTAAGGAAAAGAAACTTACAGGGCCTCAATTTTAAACAATTGAGCTATTGTATGGCATGTCAATGTCAATATCATAACAACGCAAGGATTTCCACTAACTAGAAAATAATAGGAAATGCCGACATGATTGAATAAGTTTCATACTAAGCAAGAACAAAGACAACATTTATAGTTATTTCATCATCGCCCACAATAGTCTTATCCTAACTATTTGTAGTTAGTTTTATGACTAGTCCTCATTGTCAGATCTATTTTGTGCAAGTTTTTTTACAAAACCTACTTCTATACATGTTATCTTGAGTTTACTCCTTTTTTTCTCAAAGTCTATCTAACAATAATTTCTAAAAAATAAGAGCTAATAAGCATTCACAATCCATCCTCCCTATTTTAGTCAAGCATTCATTTTTATATTTTTATTTTTCATACAATCAACATAAATATCAATGACTTCTTTTAATACGCAGGTCAAACTATAGAAAATTTTATATCACCATCTGTAACCAAACAAAAGAAAAAAAAATAAAACAAAAATTTCACATGAACTGAAGGAAAAAAATGAACAACAATGGAAATTGAAATGAAAGTACTAAATGTACCCCTAAGAATTTGAAGAACTGTCGACACGGCATCCGTAGGGGGCATTGTTTCAAAATTGTGAGCTGCTTCACCTGCAACAAGAGCAATCAAGAGAGGACCTCCAGCTACAGTAGCATAACTGTAGAATAGAAAGAACTCTCCTCTACGGCTTGGATCTTCAGATAAGTGTCCAAAAGTATCAAAATCAGTGCTCCAAAAAACATAGGGAAATAACATAGCAACTTTATTCAATAAGCCGAATCCCAATCTCCTAATTCCATCCAGCTTTCTCTGAGGGAGCTCAGGTGAAAACTTTATCGATCCATTCTTAAGAACCCCAAGTGAAACTGTGCAAAGGGCCATGTCCCCTTCATAAACCTGCCCCCCTGCAATAACTTGCACTCCATCAGCACCATATCGAATAGTGTGCACAGTCTTTTCATATAGTATTGGAACATTTTCAGCTAGAGCCTGAACAAAGCGTCCATTTCCACCTGGCAAGAAACAGTGATCACCACCCATATCATAGGGGTCATCCTGATCCCAAAAAGCTAATGACAACTTTGAAAGGAGCCCAGCATTGGCATATTCCAAATTTGCCAAATGCCAATTGAACAAATTCATCTCTTCATCTGTCACAGCATCACCATAAACCTGCCTGAAAACCTCTAAGGAAGCTCCAAGAGATACATCCATGGCAATCTCCCCCATGGACTGCCTTAGCCTGCTAGTTTTTTCCAAAAGCCGATTGAAAGCATTCTCAACTTTAATATCCACATCAGGATTTACAGGCTTACCATCAGGTCTATACAAAGGGCATTTATCTCTAACCTTATGAAGAGAGGATCCCAGCTGCTTACAAATAATTCCAAGAGGGTTTCCAAGCGTACCTGTCAACACACTCCCACCAAGATCAGCAGCAGCAAACTTGTTTCCCCCTTCCATCCTTTTAGTATAAACCCTACCTCCACTTCTCTTTCTCCCTTCTAAAACCACAACTTTGAACCCAAAACACATCAATTGTCTTGCTGAAGCCAGCCCGGAAAGACCGGCGCCAATGATAATGACATTAGGTTTTGTGGGCTCAGCCGGAATTTTCTCCTTAATTGCAGGGGCTACCCCGAAGTTTACATAACCATGTGAAACTAAGAAATCATAGGCAGAATTCAACAGCACCCCGCAGTGGTCTGGAATCACACTTGCCAAAAAGTCCTTGGTGAGCCAATTCGAGACGCTCTCCCTCCACCTAGAGAGAATGTGGTTGCGGATTAGAATGTAGTTCACCTGCTCAATTCCGCCAATCGAGGAGATGACGCCGGCTTCGATCTCCTCCTCGGTAAGGGAGTCTGCAGGGAAACCAGCAGTGAGGGCAATGAGAGCCTCGTTGGTGGCCTCCCTGTTGATGCAAATGATCTCTTCGAATAAATCAGATGGAAGATTGGGTTTCTCAAGGGGGTTTTTGATGGAATTGGCGGTTTGTGGTATCAGTGACGGTTGGAGTGGGGTAGGAGGAAGAGGAGCGTGCCATTGAACAGTAGAGGAAAGCGAAACTTTGCGGCGGACTCCGGTGCGCTTGCGCTTGCCGTGGAAGGAGACGTGGAGGTCGTAGTTAGAGCTAGGGTTTTGATCAGGAGTTGAATTGGAGAGAAAAGTGGAGAATGGGAAGGAAAGAAGAGGATTTGGGATTTGGAGAGAGAATTGGGGATTGGGGTCGGACATTGGATTGTTCTAAAAGAGCTCAGTCGTACCTCTCCACTTCTACTTCCCCAGTAACATTTCGCTTGGCGGGGATTGCAGCTGCATCGCGAGGAAATTCTCCCTGAAGGAATTGAAAAAGCCAGCTGAAATGTCTCATGATATATTTAAATACTTTCACTTTTAATTTTTTAAAATAAGATCAAAATTTATTTCGACTAAAATATCTTTGTTACATTTAAAATAAATCATAAAGAGTGAGTAAAAAGAACTTTTGAACCGAAGGTCCATTTCTTAGTAGTTAGATGACTGTAACTATAGTTTGTTGTGATAAAAATGAGGAAAAAAGAAAAATCCAGAGCCTAAAATTATTGAATCATGATTTATTCCTGAATCTTACCCCCAACTATTAGAATACAAAAGAGGAGAGAGAGACAGAGAGAGATAAATAATATTGAATAGTAACAAATATTATCTATTAGTTTTCTCACTTAAAATGATATAATATATTATATTATATTTTGGTCTCTGCTTTAATGAAGGTTGTACAGTCTATTCTAGATATTTTAATTGTATGAGTCTATTGCTTAATTGCCCTATAATTCAGCTAGTTGGGCTAGCATAACTTCAACTCGCTAAGGTTAGTTCGGTTAGCTAGGCAGAGTAGGTGTAGCCGATCGACCTGACTTGATTAGTGCTGAGTCAACAAGATTGGCTCAGTTAGCTA
>JXCR01080682.1:0-25038 GCA_002079205.1 Phalaenopsis hybrid cultivar
ATTTCTTTCTTGGGAAAGTACAATCAACTCTTTTCGGACTTCAGTATCATCTGTTCAATCACTTTGGACAGAGAGGTTCGGGAGGCCATTAAGGACTCTTGATCTTTTATGTGAGGTCAGACCTCCAATAGGTGTGTTGGTGGACTAGTTCCACTTGGGCATGGTGCGTTGTGAAGTCGGTCCCGCACTGGGTCCTAAACTTTACTCTCTTTTTTGTGTCATTTCAAGTTTGATTTGCTATTTCGCAAGTTGAACCAAATTGTATCGCACTGCGCTTGCTTGTTAATTTTCTTTATACTTTCAGACCTTTTTTCACTAAAATCTTAAAATCTTCACCGATTAAATAAAATTTACCCGGTTTACAGATCTACCTCCGTCAATTTGTAGTGCTCGCACAATGATTACGAGACATCGACCAAATAACTAACCCTAGGGTTTTCTCTTTTGAAGTTCNAAAAATCTTAAAATCTTCACCGATTAAATAAAATTTACCCGATTTACAGATCTACCTCCGTCAACTTGTAGTGCTCGCACAATGATTACGAGACATCGACCAAATAACTAACCCTAGGGTTTTCTCTTTTGAAGTTCTCGCAATGGCGTTCCCAACGCTCACCTTTTCATGCAACTTGCCAACGTACTGTAGCGCCCGTAACGTCGGTCCCATCATAAAGTTTGGGGCAGGATTCGAGAATCTCGAGGTCATTCTCGGGAAAACCCCGTTCGTTGTAGTGAAGGTCGCCACCCTCGAAGTTCAGGAACCTTCTGCTGATTTCAACTTGAATTGTCTACAGGATTTCCCTTCTTACAAGAAGGAAAAGGCTACTGCCACTTTGAAATCTACTAAGCCTGACTTTCTCACTCCTACTAAGGGAAAAGAGGTTATGATCGTCGATAGTCCAACTGAGGAGTTCANTCTAAGCCTGACTTTCTCACTCCTACTAAGGGAAAAGAGGTTATGATCGTCGATAGTCCAACTGAGGAGTTCACCGTCCCATCATCAGTGTTCGAATTGGGTTGAGTTCGAAAGTTGTGTCGTTAACACGGTCACAAAGGAGAAACCGTAGCCGAAAAGTTCGCAAGACTGTTGAAGTTCAGACTCATGAAGATATGACTGTTAATGTGATTCCTGATCAGGAGGAATCGGGATTATTGGGTACCTCTCCGCTTTTGCGAAGGAGTAGGTTTCACCCCTTAGTAAATGCTGATGGACATTAAAGTATCCGAAAGATAGCCGTTGTTTTACCGTCACCTCATGGACATGGTGGAAAGAGAAAGAAGTCTACTCTCACCAGAGTTAGCACAGTGTTTCATAAACTAGCCGCCAAAGAGGGTTGCTTAGTCAATGAGTTGCTTAAACAGATGGGATGTGCAGTATCCCCTCGCATGAAAAAAGAAATACTAAAAGATGTCAGATCTGTTGAAGCATTACCTCTTCGTATTTCCGTCAAGTTTCGCTTGGGGAACAGAATTGACACTATCACTACCACTGGGTCCGCAGGCCGTCGATCAGTTAAGTTACGATTGATCCGAGAGTCTCACCAGTCACCGATTATAAAGATGTTCTTAAGACCTCAAAGGAAAGGATAAGCAAGTTGCATAGTGTTGTAGTTGGTCTCCACCACGGGGAGCATGCCTCTCTTCGACGTGCCGATGTTTCTGTTGAGACGCCCCGTCTCAAAACATCACCATCAAGAAAAGAGGTATGGATACCCAGGGTTGTTGCACAAATACAAGCTAGTGAGCCTATGAGTCAGAATTGTAATATAAAACAGAGAGTTGAAGTACCCAGCATGATGACATCAACAACAATTGAAGAAGGTGCACAGATAGAAGATGTTCAACAGAAGCCTTCGGACCTCAAGGTGATACGAGGGGCAATAATTGAGAAAAATGTCGAAAGGCTCGGGGCCGAGATTTCGGAACTAGCCCGAAGACGTGGAATTCCCGTTGATGATGAAGATAAAAACTCTGAAGAATACTTTAAAGAAGACTGTATGGATATTAATGTCATCGAAACCAGAGCAGTTACATCTGTGCGCGATGCTCAACCCCCTACTGAAGAGAACGTCGTAGATGAGCTGCGTAGGGCTCTCTTCCTGAAAGATGAAGAAATCAACCAAATGAAGAATAGAATGGAAGAAATGACCGGTGCCATGACTGGTATGGCCGCAGCTCAGGGACAATCTCAACCACAACAGTTAGCCTCTCCAGAAGTTAATCAACCAGAAATTATACAGATTATAGATGAGAGGAGGGAAGTCGCCACAGCTAACAGAGATGATCTACAAAAGAGGGAGCCTACTCAAAGCATCATACCAGAAAAGGATTTTAAGCAAATGATCGAGCAGGTTCGGGAGGCCTTAGCCCAATCTAAGAGAGGTGCATTAGTTTTAAAGGGCAGACCCTACCCGGAGGAATTCGATGTCGTACCCTACCGTAAGGATTTTGTGACACCGAACTTTAAGATATTCAACGGGATTGGAAACCCCAGACAACACATAGCACATTTCTGAGCCAACTATGGCAACACAGGAGGTAACGAGGCATTGCTTTGCCGCCAATTTGTCAGCAGTTTATCAGGGATAGCTTTTGATTGGTATGTCGAATTACCTAATAGATCAATGAAGACTTTCTTCGACTTGGAACAATTGTTCATGAAGAGATTTGCCGGAACGTAGCACCATGTTTCTATAGGAAATCTCGTGATAGAAAAGCAAAGGCCTAACGAGACTCTAGTAGATTATATTTTGAGGTGGAGAAACCTTAACATGAAATGTGAACCTCAGCTACAGGAACATCATGCGAATGAGATCTTACTCAAAAGCATTCATGGGCCAATAACTTTCATGTTCAAGGGACTCACCATCAAATCCTTCGAAAAGCTGCTCAGCAAGGCCAGCAATCTGCAAGAAGAAGCCAAGCATATGGATTCTCATGAGAAGATAGAGAAGTCCAAGACAACCAGGATATTAGAAAAGAAATCTGGGGTAGTGGCAACTATTGACAAGGGAAAACAACCAATAAAGATATATGCAGAGGATTTTCGTCGGGATTCTCAGCCGCCATCACAACATAACCAACTGCGACAGACACAGCAATATGGTCAACCTGCCCAATGAACACGTCAGGAAGGGTCATACCGAGCAGAGAATCAGCAAACATCTTTGGCAGAACGATAGAAGCAGTACCCAAGATATTTAAGAGACTAATGAAGAAGTCTGAATTCAGATTACCAGCTCCAAAGAGGCCAGAGGAGGTCAATAAGAAGGATCAACCCAATTATTGCCCGTATCACAGAATGCTCGGACACACTATAGAGGATTGTTTCGTCTTCAAGGATTGGCTCGAGAGGAACCTTAAAGAAGAGAATATAACGATCCCGAAAGAGTATTTAAAAGAACCTGAAAGAGGTTCTGTAAATATGATTTCAGCTGAGACAATCACTCCAATAGAGCCGTACTCAGAAAAAGATAAATGGACTACAGTTTGGAACAAGTCGTCCAAAGAGATTAAATCAGATTCAGATCGCTTCAATTCAGGCAAGCATTCAGAGTCTACAACCTGTTCAACCAGAGATAGAGATTTCTTCAGAGAAATTACTACAACCTGAGAAGAGAGAAAAGAGCGACGTCGCGAAGGCTGACAGCACGGGGGGTAGGATAGGGGCCACCTCTGCTAGATTAGTTGTCTCGGATTCAGGGGAGAAAATCCTCGAACCATTGACCATATATGATTATCTTTTTGCTCCTCCGGGGTATTATGAATATAGTGATGATGATTTAGACTACGTTTTAACTGTTTCTGGTAATAGCGTAACTGATTTTGGTCACTCTAGTTTTGATCTCGATTCCTAAATCAATCCTCAAATCGTACTTGAGTCTGATAAACCCGTTAGCCAGATTGGTAAGGATGTCAACAACACCGAATATGACAGTTCGGAGAGTGACGAACCAGTCCTTGAATGTAAGGGAATACCGATCGCCATCAACTGTGATTCATCTGATTCAGAATCTACCCTTGAGGAATCAACCACAGTGTCAGAAGAGATAACCGAAGTATACTTGAGAAGAGGAAAAGTGTTACCCTCAGGGACGACTTTAATGGAAAAAGGAAAACAAAGCAATTACTTCAAGCGAACCACCTCCAACGATGGAAGAAACACATGCTCGAGAGAAAACTGGAAATTCAAGCAAAGTGGATTACAACGTACTAGTGCATCTCCGGAAGTTGTCAGCCAAACTAAGTATTTTCGATGTTCTGATCTTGTCAAAGGAGAAAAGAGAATCTCTGATCAAGGCTGTACTTGATCCAGAAATTTGCTTAGCTCAGTTGGCTAACACGTCCTCGGATGAGGTTTATTCGTTGAAAGATCAGTCTGGGGTAACCTTCACAGATGAAGATTTGTTGCTTGGCACCACCGACCACAATCGTCCGCTCTATATTTCCGTTAGTATTGGCCGATTTGTACTATTCAGAGTTTTGGTGGATCCTGGATAACTCAACTTAATGAGTATACGGACACTAGCATACCAAGATATTGATACTCAAGAGCTTACAGCCGACAAGATGATGTTAAGAGGATTCAACCAAAAGGGAGAAATAGCCCTTGGGTTAATTACATTACTTACGAAGGTTGGAGAGCTAGTAACAACCGCAAAATTCCATATCATCATTGCCGAGACCTTTTTCAATGCTCTACTTGGTCCACCGTGGATTCACGAGCATGACATGGTTTCGTCTTCCCTACATTAATGTATTAAGTATTATACGGAAAGACAAGAATATTGCATCAAATGAGATTTACAACCATTTTTGATCCATTAAGTTGGCATTCATGAGAACGTCGCCTACTACTCGGCCCTAAAGAAGACTGTCTTCTCTCGTGAAGTTGTGGCGAATGAAGTGGGAGATTCAAAGGAATCACAAACAGGAGGTCATTCAACTCTGTTTCGACAGTCTACTATCATCTCTTCACAACGAGGGGATAAGGGCTCTTTTAATCCGTGCACCGGAGAGCGACCGGGGACGTGAACGAGGAAGAGCCAATGTGATTGTTGAACTGACTAGGCCGACCATTAACATTGAGAATGAGGAAGATTCTAAGGAAGAAATAAAAAAGACAAAACAGAAGAAACCTCAGTACAAGATATCCTTGGAAGATGCGAAAGTTAATTCAACTGTTGGTTACTCTTCGCCTTGTGTACGAAAGTTAATTCAACTGAGACATTTGCCAAGACAGATGCTGAAAGATAAATTGCAACTCTTTGAAAAATTATGGAATGTTAGGAGCTGAATTCCTAACTCGAAAGAAAGTTTCGGATTTGGTTCAGTCGGACCACTTGATGATTCAGAATTTTGCATCGTTGTTATTGGTGGATCGGAGGAGGATTGCTTCGATATGGAGGATGACTCTACCGATCAGCTAATAAAGGACACTCTGTCGGAATTCGAAGAAGAAATTAAGTCGACGGTTGATGAGTTGAAAGAAATCAACCTCGAGACTGAGGAGCAGCCCCGACCAACTTTCATAAGTTCCGTACTCAGCGAAAAAGAATCTACAGAATTGATAAAGTTATTGTCAGAATTCAAAGATTGTTTCGCATGGAATTACGATGAGATGTCAGGACTGTCAGTAGAGATTGCAGTTCATAAACTCGGGGTAGACAAGAATATAACTCCAGTAAAACAAGCTCCAAGAAGAATGCGTCTCGAAATTGAGCAGCAAGTGATTGCCGAGGTGAAGAAACTAATAGACGCCAGCTTCGTGCGGGAAGAACAGTACCCCACATGGTTAGTCAATGTTGTGTCAGTTAAAAAGAAAAATGGACAGATACGTGTCTGTGTCGACTTCAGAGATTTAAATAAAGCATTTCCAAAAGACGAATTCTCACTACCAATACCAGAAATGATGGTGGACATCGCTTCAACACACGAAATTTTCTCTTTCATGGATGAATCATCAGGATACAACCAAATCAAGATGGCTCCAGAAGACGCAGCCCTCACAGCCTTTAGAACGCCTATTGGGATTTTCTGCTACACAGTCCTACCATTTGGACTAAAAAACGCTGGAGCAACATATCAGCGCGCAATGACGAAGATCTTCGACGAGATCATTCACAATCAAGTTGAATGTTACGTAAATGATTTGGTCATCAAAAGTAAACGGAAAATAGACCATTTGTAAGATTTGAGGATCGTGTTCGAACGATTACGACAATACAATCTCAAGATGAATCTCTTAAAGTGTGTCTTTGGTGTTACATCTGGGAAATTTCTAGGATTTGTTGTCTGTCATTGGGGAATCGAGATCGACCCGGAGAAGATTAAAGCTATCTTGAAAATGCCTCCTCCTAAGAATTTAAAGCAGCTACGTTCCTTCCAAGGGAAGTTGGCATATATGAGATGTTTTATTTCAAATCTCTCAGGTGGGTGTCAGCCCTTCTCGGCATAAATTAAAAAAGACGTCAAATTCGTTTGGGAAGATAAATGTCATCGGGCTTTCGAGAACGTTAAACAATATTTAATGACACCTCCTGTTTTAGCAGCCCCTATCCCAAGAAAACCGTTGATACTTTATACCGCGGCCTTAGACGACTCTCTCGGAGCCCTGTTAGCTCAGGTCAATGACGAGGGTAAGGAAAATGCACTATACTACTTAAGTCGACGTCTAATACCGACGAAAGTAAAGTATCCGCCTACCGAGAAGCATTGTCTAGCTTTGATTTTCGCCGCTCAAAAGCTTAGACATTACATGTTTTCTCATAGGATAACCCTGATTTTGAAAGTCAATCCGTTGCAATATTTGATGACCCGACCAACACTTTTCGAACGTTTAGCGAAGTGGCCAATGATTTTATTGCAATTTGATATAACTTTTGTTCCCCTCCGCGCTATCTAGGGACAGATTTTAGCAGATTTTCTCATTGTGCACCCACTTCTAGCTAGGTCCCCGCTCAATGATGAGTTACCAGATGAGCATATATTACAAATGGAATTCTCCAGTGCGCAACGTTGGGAGATGTACTTCGATGGTGTTTTGTCTGCCAGAAAAGACAGGATCAGGAACAGTTATACCAGGCAAGGCAGGAATTGGGTTGGTCTTCATCACGCCAGATAAAGGTATGTTGAGATTCTCCTACCACTTGATAGAGTCGTGCAACAACAATGAGGCTGAGTATGAAGCCTTGATCACCAGACTAGAATTGGTAATCTCAATGGATATAACCGATATCACCATCTACGGTGACTCTCAGCTTATCCTTCAACAAGTCATCGGACAATACAGGATCTTGAAGCCAAGGTTGGCAGAATATCATCGGTATGCAATAAAGTTATTGGAGCAGATTCCTAGTGTGACTTTCTATCGGATTTCTCTGGTAGATAATGCGCATGCAGACGCTCTAGCAAAACTCGCTAAAGAATTGACATGTCCCCCGGAGGATTCCATAAAAATCACAGTACAGGAAGACAAGTTTTGTCTCAGATTGACCTGGAGACTTTACATAAACTTGAGGAGGAGGAGACGATAAATACAGTTGTCGATATCAACCAAGATCGACGTAAGTCATTTATAGAATATTTACGAACTGGAAGATTACCAAAAGACAAGTCAGCAGCATATCATATCACGAGAAGAGTTATGTCATACGCTTTAGTTGGTGACGTTCTATACGGGAGATCGTTTGATCAAATGTGGTTGCGGTGTCTTAGCAAACCAGAAGCTCAGAATATCATTAAAGAAGTACACGCCGGGTTGTCCGGTGCTATCAGTCAGGGCCTAAAATGAAACTGAAGATTAAGAGACTCAGATATTATTGATCAGCAATGATGTCTGATTGTATGGACACAACCAGAAAGTGTCACCAGTGCCAAATGTATGGGGTGATCCTATACCAAGCTCCGAATGAGCTACACCCAACTGTTGTTTCGTGGTCATTTGAGTGTTGGGTACAGACATAATAGGACCGATAAACCCTCCATCCTCTAAGGGACACAAATTTATCCTCGTAGCTACGGATTACTCTAAATGGGCAGAGACAGTGCCGCTACGAGAGGTCACAGCACAGCAGGTTCTCCAGTTTTTCAAAAGTCAAATTGTTTATTGTTTCGGTGTGCCGCGCAGAATAATATCTGATAATGGGACAATGTTCAGGAGTACCAAGATCAACAACTTCATCAGACAACACGAGATAGATTGGAGATATTCAACAATCTACCATCCCAAGGCAAATGGCCTAGCCGAGGCCTTCAACAAAACATTGGTACAGATTTTGAAGAAAACAATAGAGGAAAATAAAAGGGATTGGCACAACAAATTGTTAGAAGCTTTGTGGGCCTACCGGACAACGTTAAGAGCTCCCACTTAGTGCACACCCTACGCTCTCGTATATGGATCTGAGGCCGTGCTACCGTTAGAAGTTCAAACGTCTTCTCTCAGAATCACTATCGCTAATAAGCTCACAATAGAAGAATGTGCAAAACTTAGACGTAAAGAATTAGAAAATCTCGAAGGAAAAAGATTAGAAGCACAAAAGCATTTAGAGCTTTATCGAGCAAAGATAGTGCAAGCTCATGACAAATTGGTCCGCCCGAGGTTGTTCAAAGTTGGTGATCTCGTTCTCGTTCTTAAAAGACCTATTCTTGCATGCCGCAAGATAGGTGGGAAATTTGAACCAACCTGGGAGGGACCATTTGTCGTGGAGAAAGTCTATTCAGGGGGAGCATACTAGCTGGTGAATTTTCAGGGCGAAAGACCTATGTTGCTGATCAACGGACGATACTTGAAGATATATTACGCAGCTCGACAGCGCTTGAACTAAAATTTTGGGATTTTGGTTATCCTATAGTTATTTATTTGGCTGAAATATCTATAACCGGGTCCAATAAAATGAAAATTTTTGAAACTCTATATTTTAATTTTCTTCTTTCTACCTTCAGACTTTATATTTTATTAAATGAAATAAAACATAAATAATTAAGTTCTTCACCGATATGAACTGGATTTTTCCCTAATAAAACACAATTGTTTTGTTCTTGTTCATGTCAAGTTTCAACTCACTGATGGTTTTTCTGTCATTTGCAGGAAAATGTCAGGTCGGAGGCTGATCTTCGCCTTTAAAGATGGCTGGAACCTCGCACTTAAGGCGGAGATGGCGCCGCAGGGCGGCACGATTAATTTCAACATGGAGTTTGACAAAGTTGTCATGGATTACTACAGTCCTTTGATGGATGTCGTCCACTCACAAGAAAAGAAGGGGTTGCCCTCACTTCTCAGATTCAGTACCAGAAATAAGCCCTCACTGAAGGGGAAAGAGGTGATGATACAACCAGACCCGATGGAAGGGACCAACCGCCTACCCTCCATGATAGCTACACTAGCCGGAGGATTAGTTGCTGCAAACGAAGAAAGAGTACCGTTTGCTCCGTTGCGAAATACCATACGCAGAAACGCCAGTCGACGCAGATTATTTATACCTCCTACGAGAGGAGAGGAGACGTCATCAGAACAATGATTATTTACTTGCCCCTATTCCAGAGAGGCATCTCTACGAGCCAGGCATGATAGAAAGTTTGTCCAGCCTGCCTATTTCGAATTCCGAGTCCAGAGTTGTTCCAGAGACCAGACTACTGCCAACTTCAGATGCTCTTTGCCCGGGTTTCCCTACCTGCAGCGCCGAGATACATGTTTGTGCTTCAATAGCGAGGGTCTTCGTAGAGTGCCTAGACTGCAATATCCTGCACCTGCAACACTACAGTGCTTTAGAAGAGTATGCCTCCAATGATGATAATTCACAGACTGCCAAGCACCAAATGGAGGAAGCCTATGGTTCGCTAAATGCAGAGGCATATGTCCCGCAGGGTACCGAACCCTATGTTCTGATGGAGACCGAATCTTACATTCCGCTGGAAACTGAGTCAGCGCCAGTTTGGATTCCTGTCAATGTCGAGACGAGGGAATATCCCCGACAGCCACCTTTTCCCAGCACGATGGAGTATTACAGGATGAATCAGATAGATAAAAGAAATTTTGAGTTCTACGAGGAGGTACAGGGAAAGCTCATCAACATCTTGGAGGGATTAGAGCTACACATCAAAGTCTTCTGAGAGAGTGACGAACGAAAAATCCTCGAAAGCGCTTTTGATCTGAAAGACAGAGTTCAAGCAGACTTGCTGATGGAGAGGACTTACTCTGAGCTAAGAAAATGGATGAGAGGGAAAGGCAAGATCACGATACAATGTGGTTGCTGCTATAATTTTACAAGAGATAGACAGGGGAATCCTCCCGGGATCCTCAGATATGATCAAGTGGACCTGTTGCAGCCAATGATCAAATGTATGATTAAGAGAATAGTTCGATGAAACATACTTCCTGCGGATTGCATTCCAAACAGCTGCATCATTAATATCTATGATGAGGAAGACTGCATACCTCCACATACTGATCATCATGACTTCGTAGGACCTTTCTGTACAGTTTCATTGATGAGCAAGAGTACCATCGGGACAGAGATTGATGTCATCGGCCCCAGAGAGTTCAGAGGATCCGTAGAGATTCCTCTACCGGTTGATTCGGTACTTGTCCTTAAGGGCAACGGTGCAGATATAGTTAAGCATTGCATTCCGAGGGTGCGATACCCCAGAGTTTCAGTGACTTTCCGAAGGATGGACGGCAACAAGGTACCGCATGGTTTTCAGCCAGATCCAGAGCTAGAGGAGTTACTGCCTTAAAAGCTATGAGAAGGTTGCACCGCTAGGCGTGTGCGAAAGGACTCTTATCCAAGAGCACGGCTTAGAAGGTTAGCCTGATCAAGAGCTTGTTACACCAGCAACAGATGTCCACAGTTCCCTATCTTCTTAGACTACGTGTCATTTTTGCGTATATGATATACAACGGATATGTATAGCCTATGACGAGTACTTAGCATGACATATTTTGGATGTATTTTGATACAGTCTGCATATTGTTCTTTTTGAGACTTCAGTCTGTATTTGATTTGTAATTCCTGTTCAAAACAGATGAATGAAACTTATTTCAGGATTTCGTCTGATTGTTTAATTTGCCCTCCTTGGTGCAACGGATAAAGGTCGTAGAACTATGCATTGGTTCGCAACTACAGTGAACAAGAAACATAACAATGAAAACCCGATAAATATATATATATATATATATATATAAAAGTAAATGATACTCTTTTTGAAAATCCACCAACAAAATCAAATTTTAAAAACATATTTTCATAATTAAAATAAGAAAAGAAAATGGCATTCCTGAGTTTGTTCATCTCGAGCTCAAGATTTCTTACTCTCTGCTCGTGCAGCGCGACTGCTCTGGTCCATACCCATCTTCTTCACATCCCTTAGGGATTACATACTCAACAAAAAATCTCACTGAATTCTACATGTCTTCCTTACCAATGTCAACCTTATCACATGACACATATTGTTGATTTCAACATCACAATGTCTCGAATTGATACCTAAATTTCAATTCTCATTTTGAATCAGTACCTAAATTTCGACTCTCCTCCTGAGATTGATACCTAAATTTCAATTCTCATTTTGAATCAGTATCTAAATTCTAATTCCTACCTTTCGAGATCGATACCTAAATTTTGACTCTCTTCCTGAGATTGATACCTAAATTTCAATTCTCCTTTTGAATCAGTACATAAATTTTGATTCCTAACTTTCGAGATCGATACCTAAATTTCGACTCTCATCATCGAATTGATACCTAAATTTCAATTCTCCTTTTGAATCAGTACCTAAATTCTGATTCTTATCTTTCGAGGTCGATATCTAAATTTTGACTCTCTTCTTGGAATTGATACCTAAATTTCAATTCTCCTTTTGAATCAGTACCTACATTCGGATTCCTACCAATTCGAGGTCGATACCTAAATTTCGACTCTCATCCTCGAATTGATACCTAAATTTCAATTTTCCTTTTGAATCAGTACCTAAATTCTAATTCCTACCTTTCAAAATCGATACCTAAATTTCAACACTCTTCCAATAATTGATACCCAAATTGCTATTCTTCTTTTGAATTAGTACCTAAATTCTGGTTCCTACCNCTATTCGGGACAGAGATTGATGTCATCGGCCCCAGAGAGTCCAGAGGATCCGTAGAGATTCCTCTACCGGTTGATTCGGTACTTGTCCTTAAGGGCAACGGTGCAGATATAGTTAAGCATTGCATTCCGAGGGTGTGATACCCCAAAGTTTCAGTGACTTTCCGAAGGATGGACGGCAACAAGGTACCGCATGGTTTTCAGCCAGATCCAGAGCTAGAGGAGTTACTGCCTTAAAAGCTATGAGAAGGTTGCACCGCTAGGCGTGTGCGAAAGGACTCTTATCCAAGAGCACGGCTTAGAAGGTTAGCCTGATCAAGAGCTTGTTACACCAGCAACAGATGTCCACAGTTCCCTATCTTCTTAGACTACGTGTCATTTTTGCGTATATGATATACAACGGATATGTATAGCCTATGACGAGTACTTAGCATGACATATTTTGGATGTATTTTGATACAGTCTGCATATTGTTCTTTTTGAGACTTCAGTCTGTATTTGATTTGTAATTCCTGTTCAAAACAGATGAATGAAACTTATTTCAGGATTTCGTCTGATTGTTTAATTTGCCCTCCTTGGTGCAACGGATAAAGGTCGTAGAACTATGCATTGGTTCGCAACTACAGTGAACAAGAAACATAACAATGAAAACCCGATAAATATATATATATATATATATATATAAAAGTAAATGATACTCTTTTTGAAAATCCACCAACAAAATCAAATTTTAAAAACATATTTTCATAATTAAAATAAGAAAAGAAAATGGCATTCCTGAGTTTGTTCATCTCGAGCTCAAGATTTCTTACTCTCTGCTCGTGCAGCGCGACTGCTCTGGTCCATACCCATCTTCTTCACATCCCTTAGGGATTACATACTCAACAAAAAATCTCACTGAATTCTACATGTCTTCCTTACCAATGTCAACCTTATCACATGACACATATTGTTGATTTCAACATCACAATGTCTCGAATTGATACCTAAATTTCAATTCTCATTTTGAATCAGTACCTAAATTTCGACTCTCCTCCTGAGATTGATACCTAAATTTCAATTCTCATTTTGAATCAGTATCTAAATTCTAATTCCTACCTTTCGAGATCGATACCTAAATTTTGACTCTCTTCCTGAGATTGAAACCTAAATTTCAATTCTCCTTTTGAATCAGTACATAAATTTTGATTCCTAACTTTCGAGATCGATACCTAAATTTCGACTCTCATCATCGAATTGATACCTAAATTTCAATTCTCCTTTTGAATCAGTACCTAAATTCTGATTCTTATCTTTCGAGGTCGATATCTAAATTTTGACTCTCTTCCTGGAATTGATACCTAAATTTCAATTCTCTTTTTGAATCAGTACCTAAATTCGGATTCCTACCAATTCGAGGTCGATACCTAAATTTCGACTCTCATCCTCGAATTGATACCTAAATTTCAATTTTCCTTTTGAATCAATACCTAAATTCTAATTCCTACCTTTCAAAATCGATACCTAAATTTCGACACTCTTCCAATAATTGATACCCAAATTGCTATTCTTCTTTTGAATTAGTACCTAAATTCTGATTCCTACCTTTCGAGGTCTATACCTAAATTTCGACTCTCTTCCTGAAATTGATACTTAAATTTCAATTCTCCTTTTGAATAAGTACCTAAATTCTGATTCTTATCTTTCGAGGTCGATATCTAAATTTCGATTATATTCCTGGAATTGATACCTAAATTTTAATTCTCCTTTTGAATCAATATTGGAATTGATACTTAACTTTCAATTCTTCTTTTGAATCAGTACCTAAATTCTGATTCCTATATTTCGAGGTCGATACCTAAATTTCGACTCTCATCCTCGAATTGATACCTAAATTTCAATTCTCCTTTTGAATCAGTACCTAAATTCTAATTCTCCCATTTCGAGGTCGATACTTAAATTTTGACTCTCTTCCTGGAATTGATACCTAAATTTCAATTCTCCTTTTGAATCAGTACCTAAATTGTGATTCTCACCTTTCGAGGACGATACCAAAAGTTCAACTCTCTTCTGAAATGATACCTAAATTTCAATTCTCCTTTCGAATCAGTACCTAAATTCTGATTCTCACCTTTCGAGGTCGATACCTAAATTTCGACTCTCTTCTGAATTGATACCTAAATTTCAATTATCATTTTCGAATCAGTACCTAAATTCTAATTCTCATCTTTCGAGATCGGTACCTAAATTCGAACTCTTCTTTTCAAAATCAATATATAAACTTTGATCCCTACCTTCGGATAGTACCTAAATGCTAATTTTCATCCTCGACGAATGTTGGAAATTTGGTGACTCCAAATCTACTCTCCAATCCACAGCGAGAGTTCCTGATCACCAATTTTAAAATCGAACGATCACTGGCTAATTCCCCAGTGGAAACAATTAGCACTCGATTATACGCTTCTTTTTAGGCCTGTTGGCTTAGAAATCTGTATTGGTCCTGTTGATTTCGTCGGTCAACGCCAATACACGCGGTGTGCTCGCCCAGCACATCACACCTATTGGGGGTCCGTTTGTTGACCTCGCTTTCAGTCGAGGTGTAGTTTTCCCCTCCTTAGAAGCCTAGGATCTAGCCGTAGGACCTTTCTGTCGACTACTCCTAGAAAACTAATGAAGGAGCCCTCCCCGTTAGCAATTTTGGACTTCTCTTCGCTCGACTCGACGTCCCATGTAGTAGTCTTGACCGCTATTGCCTAGCAAGTAAGGCTACTCCGAAAGAACTCAAGGAGCATTCTTATAGGACTGACGGCCTTAGGATTGACTCTACTCGTTGATTTGGCGCCGTTGCGCTCTTCGCCGTCCTATTTAATAGAATTCGAACCAAAATTTTCGTAGGATTCGGACTGCGACGCATTTTTAGCCTGATCGGCGATGAGGTTGCCCGGACGACTCCGGATGACAAAACGGACTGCGCCGATGCGTCCGGAACGTCGATTTTTTTTTAAGGGGGACGTTCGTTTTATTGTGACGGCGCGTCTTGGGAAAAATACCTATTTAAGTGTTTTATAATAATAAATAATATTTTTTTATTATTATTATTATTATTAATTCACATTAAAATCCCTAACCTAAATCTATCTCCCCCCGCCTCATTCTTTCGCGTCTGTGGGCCTACCTCTGCCCTAGCGTGGCTCGTTCGATTGCCTAGCCCGCTCCTTCGTGCCGTTGGGAGATTTCGTTCCCGCGTTCACCTCTCACACGCGCTCGCCTCTCGCATTCGTTCATCCCGTATCCTATCGTCTGCAGGTATCTTATCTTGTCTGCTATCGATCCTCCCTACCGCAGAGCGTGATCTCTGCGAGGATCATATCCTCTGTCTCTCTCGATCCTTCGAAGATCTGGATGCGATTCTCTAATCATTCGCTCTCCTTCTCTCGGGTCAATATGAAACTCTGTTTTAGAGCGTAAAAAGGGGGTCGAAAATCTTTCTAAGGGAGAAAACTCTGCTATTTTTCTTTCTCACTCACTTCTTTGATCTTCTGATGCTTGAATCGGTTTCCTCCTGCTGCTGAGAGAGGAAGTGAAGTTGTGGAGTGTTTTAAAGTTTCTGTGTTACTTTCTTTTTTGTTTCAAAGAGGTACCTTCGTCCCTCTCCCCCTGTGCGTTGTCTGTGTTCGACCCTGCACTTTACCGAGCCCCTGTGCTTTATGTGTGCTCGTCCCTGCTTTTCACTAAGCCCCTGTACTTTATGTGTGCTCGTCACTGCTCTTTGCTGAACCCGTGTGCTTTATTTGTGCTCGTCCCAGTTCTCTGCCGAGCCCTGTGAGCATGCTAGAATATGGGGATTACTATTTGCCTCATTCTTAAACATGTTCTAACTTACTCTTTATACATTTATTATGTGGGAATGACATTTAAAAGCTTGGGGGTGTGTATTTCCTTCTCCCTCCCTTTCTCTGGGCTTTACTGGCTCTCGGTTTTAGCTTTGTCGAGCCCCTGATGATGATTTTAGGGTATGGTTCAGCACTCCAGTTGCCACTATGCTTGTATTTGGAAATGTTTATCACTTAGAGCATGTGAAAGATAAAAAAAATATATGCATATATGTTAGAAGTTAGATTTGGCATGCTATTAGTCTTTTATTTTACTTTGTTTATCTAAAGTGCTGAAGTCATGGCATGTTTCCTATCTCCCAAGGCATACTTATGTTGGAAGTAATTGGCCCTTCTCATGAGCATGTTAGTATGTGTACTGCGAAGCTTTCATACGCTTTCATTCAGAGCACGTGGTAGTTCTATTTTGAGATGTCTTAAAAGCATGAGAATATTGCTCTAACTTTTGTTGCGGCTTAGTGTTAGAGGTCTCAGTTGCAGCTTGGTTTTCGACCCTTATTGGGTTCGGGTTTTAGCCTTGCTTGGCTCGGTTTGGTCTTTAACTAATCTGAAATTTGATAAAAAAAAACTTGTTTGGCTCGATTTTACCTTAAGATGGCTGGGATTTTAATTTCTATTAAGGCTTGGGTTTTAATCTATGCTTAGACTCTGTTTTGGCTTTGAGTGGCTCGGTTTTAGCCTCTATCGGGGCTAGGTTTTTCCTGATCCAGTCCTTGATTTCTTTTTCTTTATTTGCATACTTGTAAAGCTTATTTTGGCATGGGATCTGTATGTAGTTGGCTACTCCAAGTCCAATATATGTGAGGGTTTATCCCCAATTGATTTAAAGTTGGTGNGTTTTACCTTAAGATGGCTGGGATTTTAATTTCTGTTAAGGCTTGGGTTTTAATCTATGCTTGTACTCTGTTTTGGCTTTGAGTGGCTTGGTTTCAGCCTCTATCGGGGCTAGGTTTTGCCTGATCCAGTCCTTGGTTTCTTTTTCTTTATTTGCATACTTGTAAAGCTTATTTTGGCATGAGATCTGTATGTAGTTGGCTACTCCAAGTCCAATATATGTGAGGGTTTATCCCCAATTGATTTAAAGTTGGTGCAAGGCGTGGTTTTACTTGTTCTTGGCCCTACCCGAGAGTTTGGCTTGGCTTTGGCCCCTGGTTGGCTTGGTTTTGACTTTGCTAGACTCGGTTTCAGCCATTTGCTGGTTGCGGTTTTTGGCCTTAGTCGAGGGGCTCAGTTCTCTCTTATTGGGGGGTTGTCTTGTACTTATTGGGGGGTTGTCTTATTGGGGGGTTATCTTGTACTTCTCTTATTCCTACCCGTGAGCCTATTGAGGGGTTGCCTGGGACGATATAACTCTTCTTGTTGAGTCTGAATGGCTTGAATTTGATTGTTGAATCAAGTTTATCATACCAAAAATTATAATCACTTTAGTTATCCTCTTATGCATGTCAAGGGAGCATAGCAGCCATCGGTGGTTCCTTTTGGTTGCTTTAGCCGTGAGCCTTACCTGTTCCTTGGGTTGCCTTTGGTCGTGGGCCTTAGCAGCTGTCCTTTGCCTCCCTTAGCCGTGAGCCTTAATAGCTTCCCATTTCCTTTTTGTTGTCTTGGCCGAGAGCCTTACCTGTTGTTCATCTCTTTGTATTGACCCCGACCGTGAGCANTGGTGGTTCCTTTTGGTTGCTTTAGCCGTGAGCCTTACTTGTTCCTTGGGTTGCCTTTGGTCGTGGGCCTTAGCAGCTGTCCTTTGCCGCCCTTAGCCGTGAGCCTTAATAGCTTCCCCTTTCCTTTTTGTTGTCTTGGCCGAGAGCCTTACCTGTTGTTCATCTCTTTGTATTGACCCCGACCGTGAGCATTTATTTGGTTATATTGGAAGATTTTATGCTTATTTGATATATGAGGTTATTGATTAATTCGAAAGTTGGAAGTTTCTGATTTCTTTCATGAGTTTGGAAGTACTGGTGGTGGTATTCTTCGAGTCATTTTTCCTTTTATGAAGTTTGGGAGATTTCTAAGTTTCATTTTGGAAAAGCATTTGGTTGACTTGATTAATCCTACGTCTTTGGGGTTTGAAAAATCAGCGCAAAGTGGCCCTTTATATTTGTTAGGAAAGACCTTGGACCCTACTTTTCCAGGTCTTTTCGATAGGAGTTTTATAAACTGATCTATTCTCCTTTTCGGTGTTTTAGATGGATCAGTGCCTCCTCTCTCTCACCCTATTTTTGTTCTTTTCTTTCCTTGCTTCTTGGTTCGATTTTCGACGCTTATGTCTGATGCATAAGTGTCCACGTATAGCCTTTTGTTATACGTGAAACCATCAAGCAAGATCGCAAGTAGTTTCTTTTGGGGTGTAGGGTGGTGCTGATAAAGACACAACGAAGATAGAGCGGAAAGATGTCCTATCCTATAACATTAAGATTCAGCTATTTGATGAACAATAGGATAACAGTATCCTTCACCGACATAAGTCTAGCTGGAGTTGGCTCGAACCTCCCTATGTAGTTGGCAGTCTCACGCCCGACAGCGTAATCGACTTGTGGACAATAAAAATTGTTAAAATTTATTTCAAAAAAAAGGTAAAAATATATTTTTCGCTATAAAAAAAATAAAAATTTGATTTTTTTTAGGCCTATGTGCATGTCAAAAATATAAATTTTAAAATATATGTTAAAATTGATTGTCCACCAGACAATTATCTGTTTAGGCTAGGAAGTAGCCCTCTAGGTCAGGTTCAAGACACACTTCTAGACGAGTGACAGGTTCTATACATTTGGGTGACCGAGTAGCCTTCGTGGACGCTCGAATAAATATATATATATCTGAGTCTAGCCCTACACGAGTGCTTGCGGTCCCCCTTTGCCTGAACTTTTTATTTTATTGAAGCTTTGGACAGAGCANGGGTAAAAATATATTTTTCGCTATAAAAAAAATAAAAATTTGATTTTTTTTTTAGGCCTATGTGCATGTCAAAAATATAAATTTTAAAATATATTTTAAAATTGATTGTCCACCAGACAATTATCTGTTTAGGCTAGGAAGTAGCCCTCTAGGTCAGGTTCAAGACACACTTCTAGACGAGTGACAGGTTCTATACATTTGGGTGACCGAGTAGCCTTCGTGGACGCTCGAGTAAATATATATATATCTGAGCCTAGCCCTACACGAGTGCTTGCGGTCCCCCTTTGCCTGAACTTTTTATTTTATTGAAGCTTTGGACAGAGCACTCGTGCTTCTTCTTTTTTATTTGAGATTTCTCCGAGATTTTTAAAGATTTTTACTTGAGTCTTTTCTCGCTGATTTTCTCGAGTTTTCGGTCATGAGTCGTTGTTACACTCTTCTCCGGATTTTCTGGATGACATTTCTTCTAGACTTCACTTTTTGCAATGTATTTCAGCTTGCTATATTTAAGAAACAGTGGATCCCACGGGCGTACAGGTTCGTTTTACATTTACAGAATGTNCTTTTTTATTTGAGATTTCTCCGAGATTTTTAAAGATTTTTACTTGAGTCTTTTCTCGTTGATTTTCTCAAGTTTTCGGTCATGAGTCGTTGTTACATTCTTCTCCGGATTTTCTGGATGACATTTCTTCTAGACTTCACTTTTTGCAATGTATTTCAGCTTGCTATATTTAAGAAACAGTGGATCCCACGGGCGTACAGGTTCGTTTTACATTTACAGAATGTTATATTATTCCTATTTATACCTGCTACTGCCCTGTACAACATGTTATTCTATTCTTGTTATGTCCTACTATTGTTCTTCTCGTACAGCATGTTATACTATTCATGTTTATATCTGTTACTGTTTTGCATAGCATGTTATTCTATTCCTGTTTATACCTGCTACCGTTTAATATAGTATGTTATACTATTCCTTCTACTTTACCTGCTACTGTCGTGTATGGCGTGTATACTTTTTCTTTTATTGTGTTTTCTACTGTTTGTCTTGTACTGCACATTTTATATTATATAGTCTTAAACATGTCTTCTTTCCGTATAGGATATTTAGAGGACTATTATGTAGGGTTGTTTGATTTGACATCATAACCGGACACCCTAGAAAACTTAAACTCGTCACGATAAGAAACTTGGAACTAGCGCGGTGTGCAGCACGACCATCTTCAACAGCAGAACATGTCTTCCCCAGCTAAATCATTCATTTCCTAGAAGTTAAAATAACAATCCATAAGATTTCAAGGTTGTTCGTCTAGGGCAACATAATTCCTCAATCTTTTCGTTAGGTATTCATGTGGCTCCGATGTACGATCTGAACCCTAACTCATTTTAGGATTCTGAGGTTGTCGTTCATTACGACCTAAATCTTCACATCTTCCAGGATATTTGTGTGATCGTTTCACACGAATGTAAGTCATAATTAAATAAAACTGATAGGATAAAACACTTGAATAATTTTCCTCGAAACTGGAACCAAACCATAAGGTAGACTGGGAAGCCACTGAGGATCTCCTTTAAATTTGTGGCATCCCCTAGTTCTTCTTCCTTCGGATCTTGTAATAAATGTTCCAAGTTTGAACCATTCCTTTTTGCACACATTTTTAACCGATTTCGTTGAAAAGTTCTATCATTTTGAAGTCCTTGAAGATAATTTTTCCTGATTTTTATCGAGAGTATTCTTAAGTGATTTCAGTCATTTAAGATGTAATTAACTAATGGGGATTGCCCTTATAGGACGCTTTTCCGAACCCAACTTTAAATAAACCTTATTTAATTTTTCATATCAAATAGGGGAATTTGTCGGCAAATAAAACAGTTTCGCAGACCAAACGGACGTCATATATATCTTAGTTTATTTTATCGAGTCTCATCCTCAAGTCTTGTGTTTATCCCTCGGGATAGATACAGGGTTTGAGGTAAAGTACTCTTTCATTTAAACTATGAAAAATATAGGGTCAGTTTGATTTTCATATTTGATTTTAAACTTAAAATTATGTGTAAATTAAAACATCCTTCCGAAGCGGGCGACGGTAATTTGATTCCGGTGACCGACAGCTTCTTACGAGCAACTCCTCCCCCACTCCACTTTTCCTCGCCGAAAGCAGTCAACTAAATACTATTGGGATTGATTATTAGGTACGAGATGATGACTTCAAATTCTACCTCGCAAATAATCTTCCTCACACATTATTTGATGTTTTCAAATTCAAGTTGAACATGGTATTCAACCATGTTTCACTTGAGGGGGTGCTAAAATTTATATTAGGAAATAATTTATTTTGCTAGAAATTATGAGGATTAAATTTATTTCCTTTTCTATTTTATGTTTTATGTTGTTTCCATTAACTCCAAGTAATTAACATGAATTGATTAATTGGAGATATAGATCTTATATCTTATATTTTCTCTTATTTTATTTTTACTGTCTTTCTCATTTTAGGATTTATGTAATGTTTATTTATATCCATGTTTCATATCAATAATATTATTCCACATTATTCTGAATTTCAACAAAAATATAAAATGTTTATGATAATGTTCAATATGATCTGATAAAAGTACCTGGTTTACATAATTGATAAGCTTGTCCATTTGCTTGAACCAAGATTCAGCATACTGATACTGGAAATCATCGCCCATTGTCCACATAATATGATTTGTTCGTGTCACATTAGCCTGACAGTAAGCATTAAAGTATTGAATATAGCAATGCAATGTAAATTCTAAATTACAATAGTATAAAAGTTGATGCCATGCATAGATATCAATTCAGAGAAGTAAAGTTAAATGCACATCTCATTTACTTGAGCTAAAGCAGCATCAATAAAATCATTGACCCGTTCATCGACATTATAGTCATAAAGAAGAGGATCATCCTGCAAATTAAAAAAAAATTCAGAAAACTTGGGGATATATATAAAAAGGAATTAGTGCATTTAAACAGCATACTTGGACAGGAGTGTCATTATCATTGACTTCAAAATGAAATCCACCTGGAGGACTGTAATGCACAGGAAAGGCGCTTGCAAAAATCTGGAGTATCCACAATCTCCATCAATAAACAAAAAAATCTTCAAGAAAACATGTACGTGAATACAGAAAACTAAGTACCTGGGACGAAGGACCAAAAGTTCTTGAACCACGCCACACGACTTCAAGAGATTTGTCTTGCTTCCGTTTCTGTCTGTCCTGATAATCAATCCTTGCAAAAAATATAGAGTCGAAACCAAGCTGCATGATGAATAAGAAAAGTAAAAGAAATTATCATATAAGTATGTTAAACTTAAAAGGGTTTTAATTATCTAATTTTAATATATTATTGATGTCAACTGTAATCATCACATAATTAGTTTTGTCCTGACCATTTGAACCAGTCGTATGAATGCTAATTTGTAAGATCCATTAGTGCAACGAAATAGAACTCTTAAATATCAAAGTATTTTTTATGTAATATTTGAGTTTCATTAAGAATTTTATAGTTAAGCATGCTTATGCTATAACATTCTTGAGGTAAGTGGTCTACTAAGAAACTACGCCAAATGGATAAAACTAAGAGCTAGTATGCTAAAACGGACAATATCTCAATGGATGAAAGCCTAGTATAAGAGCAATATACCAACAAGAGGATGGCAATTAAATTTGATGCAGGACAAAGTACTCTGCCATAAGAGTTACCTCTTGAGTTTTTTGAGATAAAATGTGTTATATGTAGAGCCTAATTTTGTCAAGGAAATTGCACCCAACACTTGCACCGGGCACCTTTGTGCCTGGTTGCAATGCCTGGACGCTACAATTGGGGCGCCCCAAAGCATGGTTGGATGCTCCAGTGCCAGCGGAGGTGGCCCAACGCCTGAATAAGCACATTTCCAGTTTCAGAATATAAGCGCTCAGACGCTCGGTGCCCAGCTTTGGTGCCTGGAACCGAATTTCTTCAGTTTGAGAAAAGAAGCAAATAAGAGAATGAGTGCGTACTGAAGTTGGATTTTGTGACTTATCTTGTGCAAAAGAGAGAAAGGAGTGTTCATGGGTTCTGAGATTGTAAAGAAGCTTGAGTGTGGTGTAATCTATACTATTTCTCCTATTTTCATAGTGGATTTCTTGGTATAGTGTGGCTACCGTATTTTTTTCCTATTATTGGGGTTTTCCATGTTAAATCTTGATTTTTTTGTGTTTTCTGAGTTTCCTTGTTTGTGCGCTTATGTTCATACTTTTGATTTGAACTCTTGAATCAGTGTTTCTATGATTTTCCTCACAACTAGGTATTAAAGCAGAATTTTCTGAAGATCTGTAATTCGCGTGGAAGTGATGGCCTATAAAGCAAGTTACAAGATGAAGAAGTTCAAGAGTTCAAATTTTGCTTTATAAAAAAAAGGAAATTAATTTTTTATTGGATCAAATAAAACTATATTTGTCGTTGGAATGAATCACCAAGAAGCCAAAATTGATGACTTCTTGAAGAGTAGGAAATATCCATCTTTCATTTTTCTAATTTGTTATTTTCAACATGTCAATAAGAAAACTACAGTTGATTTCATGGCTGCCTGACAATGATGTATGAGAAGCTTTCTGCATCAAATAATTTTATTTTTATGAAGAGATTGTTTAATATAAGGATAGTGGATGGTAGTTTAGTGGCTAAGCCCTTGAAAAACTGCAAAATTGTGATTGATAAGTTGTGTTCTATTGACATCAAGTTCAATGACGAGGTCAGAACATTGTTACTCTTATTTAAACGAGTCACTATCAAGAGTAACTCCTCAAATAACATCAAGTAAAATTTTAATGACATTGTAGGGTTGATGCTAAATGAAAAAATCCATAAGGTGAACATGAAACTTCAATTTTTGCTTTGAATGTTGAAAACAAAGGAAAGAATGTGGATAGAAACACCGACAGGGAAAGATTCAAGTCTATGAGAGAAAAGTCTAGATCAATAAGAGAAAAAAAACAAAGGTGAATGTTGAAACTACGGGAAGAAAAGACACTTTAAGGACTGTAAAAATCAAAAAATTTGGCGGTGGAACTCCAGATAGGAAACTCTCTATGAATGCCTTCACGGATGAATCAAAAGGACTCTCTGATTTTGCCCCTAGATAGTACTTAATCATGAATAGTAGATTCGGGTGTCTATTTTCATGCATGCCCCAAAAAAGAGGTTTAAAAAGTACAGTCAAAGTGATCTAAGGAATGTGTATTTCAAAGATAACAAAGCTTGCAGTATTATTGGAAACGATGATGTTCATATCAGGTTGGCAGATGGATCTATCTGAAAGCTCAATGAAGTTAGACGTGTTCAATGTATGAAGAAAAATTTGATTTCTTTGAGCCAGCTTGCAAGGTAAGGAAATGTCTACTTTCACAGGTGATTCATGATAGGTTATTAGAGGAACAATTGTGATGGCTCAAGGAAACATTGAATGCCCCATTTTCTTTATTAATGAAATGTACGAATCAATTATTGTTGGAGTAAAAGATGATGTAGATTTATGGCACAGGAGGTTTGGTCATATGGTGAGAAAGATATGAAGATCCTTTCTAAAATAAACTTTATGATTTTAATTCTACAAATTTAGATTTTTGCAAAGATTGTGTTTATGGCAAGATAAAAAATTTATTTTCTCTAAAAGTGAGTTATAGATGAAATCCAAAAAACTGGAGTTAATGCCTATGAATTTATGGGGTCCAACTCCAATTCAGTTTATTGGAGATTCTCAATACTGTTATTTTAATTGATAAACACAGCAGGAATGTATGGATGAACTTAAAGCATAAATAAGAAGCATTTGAGGTGTTTAAGAAGTGAAAAATCATGGTTAAAAATAAGACATGCTTGAGATTGCATTATCTCAGATCAGATAATGGTGACAAATATTGTGATCAAAAGTTTAAGAGTTATTGTATTTCATAAGAAATCGGACATGAGTTTATTGTTCAAATGTCACCACAGCAAAATGGAATGACTAAACGCATGACTAAAATCGTTACAGAGCGTGTCATTGCTTGTAGGCTTGCCAAAGCACTTCTGCACAAAAACATTGAATTTTGTAGTTTAACAAATAATATATAATCCGTCAGTACTTTTAGATGAAAGCTTACTTAAAGAAGCTTGGAGTGAAAAAAGAGGTAAATTTATTTTA